>JAQFZY010002986.1:0-10469 GCA_034696285.1 Hypogastrura burkilli | reverse complement strand
TTGAATGTCGAATCATTTAAATAGCAGGTTAGCTTAGGTTAGAGGTTAGGTTAGTTAGGGTTAGGCTAAGTTAGGTTTGGTTAGGCTACATAAGTTAGGTTAGGGTTAGGTTACATAAGTTAGGTTTGGTTACATAAGTTAGGTTAGGGTTAGGTTACATAAGTTAGGTTAGGTTAGGTTAGGTTATATAAGTTAGGTTAGGTTAGTTAGGTTAGGTTTAGATACGATACGACATTCAAAGCTTTCGACATTCAAACCATTCGATGCAGTTAGTTCGGCGAAGTGACAATTCGACATTTTACAGTTCGACATAATGACGGCCACTCGAAAAAATCCGAGATGCCATTATTGGGAGTGCCTAGAAAAAAAAAGTTTTTTTTTTGAGCCTAATGAGTACGTTTTCGCGGAAAAAAATAAAATTGCAGGGTCTGAGACACGCAAGGCGGGTTAGGGAGTCTTGGAGGGATTTGATGTGACTTGTACAGTGTTCTAGTGTCATGATCGGGAGGAAGTGCGGTGTGAGGGCAGACTGGATTTTTGCCTAATTAACAGTTTTGGCATGCAATAGCTGACTATGGGAACATTCTGTAGTCGGAGGCTTACGTTCTAGCCTTTGATGTGTCTTGGCGGGGCTTAAGGGATTGACTCACTTTTTGACAATGTAAGGGGAATTCATAAGTATAAGCCAGTGTTACAGTCTACTGCATGTAATAGGCTTAAGACTGGAGATGTATTTAATGCTCCCCCGAAAGAATAGATTTGAGCTCAAAGCGTATGAAAGTGAACTAACTTAGATGTTTCAAGTCGTGCATGGAATATGAATGAGATATGACTCGCGTATCGGCCGTCTAAACAATTTGTGCCCAACATACGATATATTTTATGCATAATGGGATAAAGTTAGTGTTTTTGTTCCAATACTAAGTTTAATCTTAGATACGTATGATAATAGTAGGGCTTCGGTAGTGTCATAATTATTAGGGGGAACCGAACTCAATGTGCTTACGTCTACTTAAGGCGGCTTTGGACTATAAACTATAACTATTATAAAGTTCTGAAGACACGTAATTGAATATACTGTAGTATTA
Source organism: Hypogastrura burkilli (assembly GCA_034696285.1). Classification (NCBI taxonomy): domain Eukaryota; kingdom Metazoa; phylum Arthropoda; class Collembola; order Poduromorpha; family Hypogastruridae; genus Hypogastrura; species Hypogastrura burkilli. The sequence goes on along the minus strand of JAQFZY010002986.1, from coordinate 9,381 downwards.
GTATTACTTTAGGACAACTTTAAGTTAACTATTACAGGGTTCAAAATTCACTTGAGGCTCAGGTAATACTAGGCCAGATCCCTCTTCCGCCTCTAATGGGGCTCAAATACTTTGAAACTTACTTATTAATAAATGAGGAGGGTGTCTTGGGAGACTTTAGACGGGCCTTGTGGGTACTAAATTAAGAGCTCCTGAATTATTGAATGAGCCCCAAACACCCTCCTCGGCCTCCTAGACTTGTTTGCCCGGCAATTACAGGAACGCCAAGCCGGGAGCCTCGAGAGCCCTAATCAGGAGTGACGGGAGGCCTGAATTATTGATTTCCAAACTATTTAGTTAGCTGGGTCCAAGGGGCTCATAAGAGTGTAAGTCGGGGAATCGGTACAGTAATAGGATATCCTTAGTATCCCGGGCCCACCATTCTATAATGCATGTCAACGGTCCGTCCTGAATCCGAATTGCGGAATTGTATATTTCCAAGGAAATGGCGGAATCAGCCTATTTGGATCCTATCTCCTTCGGGGTTGGCGGAATTCCCTGCATTATTTAGGCCCGCCTGCATGGCGGAATGACTATCCCTGTCATTTCCGGGTGAAGGCCCGTCTTAGCAGGAGCGCATTGATATTGATAGTAAGGCCTAAATAAAATATGATGACTCCTAATGCTCCGGCCCTGCATTGAGAGTGAGAGTGCTTAGGGCCTTCATGATTTTTTAAGGAAGGGGCTGTACAAATTCGGATAATGGCCCAGAACTGACCTCAATCTAAGACCTTGTGTGTGCATAGTAGATGTAATCAGGATTTCTGGACATGGGACACCCGTGACACAGTCCTCTGTAAATAATGAGCCGGATTTTCAATTACAGGTTACAGTGAACACAGTGTCCTCCCAATTGAGTAATTTAATCAGCTGGACGATCGGGAATTGAAATGGAGTAAATTAATTGGGAAGGACGGAGGCAAGTACTCACAGTAGTCTTGGTATGACGTAAGATCCACGGGATCGGATATTAGATCCCATTTGCCAAAATAAATATTGCGAATTCGTAGGCTGGGCTGGTGTCAGTACTTACCTCCGATTCCCATTACCTGTGCGAATATCTGAGTATTTAAATGAGCAACAATTTGCAAATTGCAATATTATGTTTTGTGCTAAAATCTATATTTTTGAGAAGAAGTTCCATAGGCAAGACTTAGGCCGTTGAAATATAACATGCTATTTAACCTGATTTATTTAAGGCATAGTAAATAGTGGGTTTGGAATTTTGTTTTCATAAAAACGGGACTGAGATCATGATGCGGTGTAAGATTTAAGGCCTTTCTGCAGAGGGCCATATACGAAGGCATGAATTACAGTTAGAAGGAGACAGCTCAAGTATTTGTGTATGTATTGAGTACTCCTCTGGTTCTGGTAGTATTTGATATTTTCCTGAATGAGAGGATTTCCGAATCTTGGATACTACTGGCATGTGAGTTGGAGGGGGGCTCCGACCTCTTTCCATATTTAAATCCCCAGTGCAAATAGATTCAATATTATGGTATCCTGCATTTGTATGTCTTGGGCTATAGCTCAATTGAAACATGCTCTGCTTTGAATTGGGGCTGACGTGCAGTTGTATAAATAGTATGGAACTGCACACTGCATCCGTTTATGGGCGCATTGTGAATTGGAAAAACTTGGAGTAGCTGCAGTGATTGATTTTTACCGTAGGCCTTTAAGTATTTCCAATGCACTGTGAAAAATTCCATTTTCCGCCTCTGCCTGACATGAGTGCATTTGGCAGGTGAACTTTCTTCCGCCCGGCTCTGTAGCCTATTACAATGGGATACGGAATAGACAGCTTTCCGAAACGGCTCTTGGAAGGAGTATAGACAGTTTTGTAGGGTGTATTTTGTGCTTTAGACTCAATTGAGCCCTAAAGCCTGACACGTTATAATTGAAATTTGGATGGCTAGGCCAGTATGTTCGTTCCGAAGGCCGTTGGCTCTTCCTTTGGTCTCCATCTGAATATTTGATGTTACGTAGTCCGTTTGGCCTAGGCTCATAATTTATAACGTGAAATGGCAGGAGGAGGGAAAGAGGTTGACCTCGTTATGCCTCTTCCCATCCAAGCACAATATTAGGCCACTACTATTGAGCCCCGCCGTTATTGTGTGTAGAGTAGAGTCCTTGGTAGCCTTTATAACCTGCTGAATATTGGAAGGGTTGGAACATTTCGTATGTTGCAGATTATTAAGGAAGTTGGGCATTATATAGGTACATATAAATTTCATCATTGGAAAGAGCAGGCAATTCTGGTTTGTGCATACTGCACAATTGGCACGTGATACGAGATACGTATGACGCTCTCTGCTAGGCCCAAAGTTATTTCCTCAAAATTCCATTCTTTGCCGTAAATTGGAGTAACTTTCCCTGGTGAAGAGTAATAAACAAAATCACCCACGTCTGGGATTCCTTCTTTTTGCCAGAAATTCCGCCTAAGCTTTTATAGGGCGAGAGACGTGCTGCAGGGCCCTGGAGGCTGCATGGGACAGACATTACATGAATGCATTCTTGGCAGGAAGGACGGGAATTGACAGTCGGATGGCACATGCTTTTTTGGGCTGGTAACGTAAGACAAAGGGACCTGGAATTCAATTTTCCTTTCCATTTCGTATTTCGCTGAAATGGAACTGCGGACAGATAGGGCTCCCGTAATCTAATTGAAGCACTGCACTGGAGGCTGCTGTAGGGCCCAACACTGACGACCTCATTTAGTACCAACTACCAACAAATGCATAGTAACTTGTTGCAGAAACCAAGTCGGGCTTATCTGTATACATATACACTATATTGGATGCATAATAGGAGTCCTTGTGTACAAATACAACCATTGATTTAGGTGCAATTGCACGTCTAGGGCTGGGCATAGGCACTATGCTGCAGGCCTTAATTCCCGGAACCGGGCAAAATGACACGGACAGGGTACAGCGAGGTCAGTTGTCAGCTTATGTGTACAGACATAGGGTTTTATAGAGTATGCTGGGACGCGGAAGTAGTCTAAAGTCTATACTACTACCTACATTTGCATGACTTAATATTGGTGCTGCGCAAAAATATACTTTCCATTTTGCATAAAATATGCAACTGAGCAAATATAGATGTTGGCCACAAAGTTTGGACTTGGTTACTACGGGACTCACGTACCATACCCGACCTGGAGTCATATTGTTCGGTTTAACGTCTGGATTTGCTCATTTACATACTTTGTTTTGGACTATTTTCTAAATTTTTGTGCTGCATTAAATGCAAGCATAATCTACATATATAATGAATTTCTACTGCAGTTTCATATTAAATAAATACTTTTTGAGCCGGGTGACAGGCGGCTGTCACGTGAGACTTTGACAGGCGCCTTTGACATTGACAATTGACGCGGGAATGCAAAACACAGAAATTTAGCTCCTAATTCCCACGGTCCTGAACTTGATGATCTAAGGGGTTGCTTGTCACATGAGCGGATGCAGAAGAGACGAGGTTCAATTTATGATGATGAATGCCGACGTATTCAAAGGGCGTATTAATATAAACTCGTGATTTTTGTGGGCTCTATTTTAATTGTTTTAGTGCTAATGAAACTGAATTTTTGTCTATTCTCCAGGAGTCCGTCTCATCGTGCTCTACAGAGGACGGGCTTGGGGAGGACCACGTGACAATCAAGCGGGTCCGCTACGGACCCGACTTCTCAGCCACCCTGACCTCCCCGACCTCCCAAAATGGCTACGAGCCGCTCCATCACTTGCCAAGCAAAAAGAGACTGCCATACCAACATCAATACTCATCAGCCGAGGCGGACCAATATGGTAATTTGATCATCAATACGTAAACATATTTACATTTAAAATATGATCTATGGCCCGAATCAGAACCTGTAATGGCTTATTTAGCCCCCATTAATGTGTCAACGTGGCAGTTAATGGGAGTTATTCACATCTGAGAGTTCAAATGTGAGCAACTTATGGCTTAATCGGCAAAATTTTAAACATTTTCTAGTTATTTTTATATTAGTGCGGCCCCACAGCCGACAAAGATATATACTTTAACCCAAAATACAGAAATAAACAGCTGATGTTGGACACAAACTTCATACCCGAGTCATATTGTTTGGCTAATAACATTTATTTGCCTAAATTCTATACTTTTTGACAGCTATAAATAGAAGCCACCGTGATTCGGCTTCTTAGTTCCTAATGCTTACTAGCATTTAAAGACAATACTGTGTATATGGATTGTTCTGAACCCTCGTGAACTCTGTTAAATTACTCACAGTAGTGTAGAGTGTAGACATTTGGCGGCATACCGAATCCTGATTAGTGATTACTATTGGGTTTCCAATTTGAATGGAGGAATCATGACGAGAATCCGAATTAAATCCAAAATTAAATCGAACTGCATTCCGATATTGTTCCGGGTTTGATTTGCGCCTTAATGCAGAATCCAAATCCAATCTGACGGATGTGGTCGGGATCAGAATTCGCGTTGAGGCCAAGCCTAAATTATAATTGAGTTCTTATTTCCTATTCCTCGGAGTCTCGTCTTACCGCAGCGTGGCCAAGTCACGATTTTGTGTTATTTAAAAAAAAAATAGAAGAGACGGCTCTGGCTCATAAACTATGAACTTTATGTGTTTGGCTGTAGCTAAATCCCATAACTTTCGGCTGCACAAATAGGTCGGGAGAATTGATGGGTATTTTCGCCGAATTCATGCAGAAACAGAATTTAATGCTTAGGCCTGTACAGCAGTCACATTTATATTTCCGCTAGCCTATATACATATTTCTTAGTAGGTACTCATAAATGGGCTCAAATAATGTCTAATAGAGGCGCAGTTTCGCTGAAATGAGATTAATGAATTCACCCGCCTATGTATTCATAAGCTCCGCCTCTAATTTTTTGCACTCATTTGTGCAGAGTACTAGTTTAACAACTCATTATCACCATTCTTTGTGTACTAAGGTAGTATAGCGAAGAGTTCTGTTGTGGCTCAATGAGTAAGCCTATTTTTACCCCTTTCTGACCGCACGTTTTTGGCTCCGGTGTTGAGCTTAGGAGAGTGCAGAAGTTGAAGCACTCTGGAGCCTCCTCCGTAAACCGTTTACATTGAGGCTGGCTGGCTGCTCTTCTTCCACAAGATAAAAATAGGGAAAATGTCCTTCTCAGATGTCATTGACTCAAGTAGTGTTGTGCAAGCGGTGGGGTGCAGGGGTTGAGCCGTTATTTATATTGGACCAAGATAGAAGATACAGATATGTAAATGTTTTCCTAATCTCAAGTAGGTACCTATGCTATAGGGCCTAGGATGTATATTTTAACCTATGATACTTGATGTGTGGACATGTTGTAATTTTTCCATGAGCTCAGCGTGAAAGGAAAACGCTTAATTGGCTCTTTTTTTTTAAATTTTCAACCTGATAGACGTAAATAATGTCTGTGACCTGGCTCTTGGATTTTGAATTTGAATGAAGTTGAATTTGTAATTAAATAATGAATAGGCATCTTTGTCATAATAACTCAATCTACTTAAGCCTTATCGCTCTGGATTCTGAGCGTCTGTCTATAGTCTCTCGCCTATGGAATTTGATATCTTAGGATGGGATTCGGTTACAATGATGATGGGGCTGAGTGTTTAGGTTATAGGCTACTAACCCTGTGAGCGAAGGACGTCCGGTGATGACGGGACTATGTAATGCGTAATATATAAGTTTTGGCCAATAACTTGGCTTAAATGGTCCGTGGAGACGGAATTTATGGGCCGGAGGCGGCGAGACGTTATGGTTCTGATTTGGGCCTAATGTTTACATAATGGCAAATTCCCTGGGGCTAAAATATATATTTTTGGAGTACGATGAGCATTCTAAATTGAATTTAATTCTCTGTTTTCTAGGTATTAATGGGTACGAGTTGGAGTCCGTGAAGAAGATGATCCAGACGAGTATGGGGAAGGAAGGGGCCGAGATCGTCTATCGGCTCCTTGAGAAAATGAGCTCCAAAATCTCAAGCCTGGAACAGATCTGTGTGGCCCAGGCAAAGATCCTCCAAGGGGCAGGCATCCCACCGCCAAAGGTCCGTCAAGGCACAGCTCCGCTACCTTAGAACTACTCAAAGTCACAGCTAAAATTACATCTTTTCACATGAATTTAACCTGACCAAATGCGGGCAAACGTAACCTAACCTAACCAAATGCAGGAAAACTTAACCTAACCTAACCAAATGCAGGCAAACGTAACCTAACCTAACCAAATGCAGGCAAACGTAACCTAAGCCAACCAAATGCAAGGGAAGCTAACCTAACCTATAACCTAACCAAATGCAGGCAAACGTAACCTAACCCAACCGAATGCAAGGAAAGCTAACCTAACCTAACCAAATGCAGGCAAACGTAACTTAACCCAACCAAATGCAAGGGAAGCTAACCTAACCTAACCAAATGCAGGCAAACTTATCCTAACCTAACCAAATGCAAGCAAACTTATCCTTACCTAACCAAATGCAGGCAAACTTATCCTAACCTAACCAAATGCAATGGAAGCCAACCTAACCTAACAAAGTGCAAAGGAAGCTAACCTAACATAACCAAATGCAGGTAAACGTTACCTAACCTAACCAAATGCAAGCAAACCTTACCTAACCTAACAAAAAGCAATGGGAATCTTACCTAACCTAACAAAATGCAAGCAAACCTAACCCAACACCTAACCAAACATTAAGTCAGTTGCGTAAACAGTTGTGACAATAATAATTTTAGCTGTGACTAGTTATGCAATATATTGTATTAGTTAATTAAGGTACACCTTTAATTGTTTAATACAATTTTGCCTCTATTTTTCATTACAGTCTGGCCCTGGAGTTGAACTACAAACCAAAGTGAACACAATGGAAGCCGAACTGCACTCACTAAAGAAGCAGCTCCTACGACGGCACGGGGAGGAGTCAATGTAAATCCTCTCCCACAAAAATTCTGACAGATTTCGAAAAAGTTTGGAAGATTCGGGGAAAAGGGAGGATTGGGGCAGAAAGAGAGTCAACAAGAGCCCAGGCCCCTCCACTGTTTCTCTCATTTTACACCTTGTTTTGTTTGTTTTGTTCGTTTTCGTTCTCTGTTTCGTTTTTTGGAAATTTTTCATAGTACCTGAATCTTGTAATTGCAAAATTATGGAGAGAAACAACCCTATATATATTACTATATACATAGCCAGCCCTTACCCTAAGGTCTATATTACATAGAATCAAATTATTTACTACATATATTATATTGTACATTGTTTAGCTCATAGCATTTGTTCCTACTGTGCACACGCTGCGTGCTGTCACAGTAGTTAGGTAACGACCTATAACCCCGCCGGGGGTAGTCTCCAACTCAAAGACACTACAAACTACTACAAAGAAAGGGATTGTATTTAATGCTGCCCAAAGAATATAGAGCTCACCCCCAAAAATATGCAAACCTTTCCATACTTTGCTTACCCAAATCCATATTTTGTGGGCAGCACTAACATTGAGTTCAAAGCAAAAACCCCGTAATGAATTTTGACTTTTTACTAAAGTCGAGTCGATAACTTAGAAGCCTTAGGCCTTAGCTTAGTCTTAGAATTTGGAACGGAAGGCAGAGGAAATGCTGTGAACACGCAAAAGCCTGTTCTTGGTCACAGCGGAAGGCTTTAGACTGGCGAACGAGAATTATTACTTAGGTACTAAATACTACGCTAAGTAAGATAGAGGATTTCTTAGGAGTCCATTGTCAATTGTCAATGGACACAGGGCCCTCGGGGGCAGAAACCGAATTTAGAGCTAGGAGACTTAGGAGCAGGGATTGTAAGTGTGCGTACTATTGACTTTTTAGACTGTGAACCAACTATAAGGGATAAACGCTATTTATTATGTGACCTACAAATTACAACTACTGTGTTAGTTAACCTTGTACTCGTTGATGTTACACCCGTGTTCATTTTACTCCTTAAATTATTATTATTACCACCTATGTTATGTACTACTTACTACTATTGTCCTTCTGCTCCGAGTAAAGCCAGTTGTACCTACATAGAATATGTCTTCTTATTTGTAATTAAACTGTTCTTGTGGGTAAATTAAAGGTTATCAGGACTCAGGGCTGGGATGGCTCAGGATCTCAGGAAGGAACTTGAAGGATTACGTAAATAATGTCCAGAGCCAGAGGTCAGATCCCATAATTCGTGTGATTTCCACATATTTTGAACTATTTAGATAGGACTGGTGTATTGAGTGACTTATAACTGTAGACAGGCCACCACAAGTTGTAGAGATAGTCATCGAGCTCCTGTCTCGGCCTCTGCCATTTCCCCCTCTCAGGAACCGAAGACAGAAGGCTGAATGGGGATGAGCGTTTGACCCAACGTAGGTCCTGAGGCTCTGACCTTTGAGCCAGGAGTCGGCCTTGGCGTGGTTCAGGACCGTCATTCCGTCCCGGACCTGCCAAAATCCGTGGGAGACTGGAAAGGCATGGGACAGCTGCCAATTAAGCTATCACCAATGAATTGGAAATCTCACCAATTTAAGCAGATTTCCTCGCCAATTAGCAAATTGCTCACCATTCACTTGAAACTTATTATGAGCAAAATAATATTTATTTTACAATAATTAGCGTAATTATAATTGTCTACTTTGAGATAGTTCAAGACCTTAGTGAAAACATCTGCTCTAATAGGTGAGAGATGTCCAATTAATTGGTCATCGTTTAAATATTGCTCTTTAGGGAGCACACTAAATATATGTTAACCAAAAAATACGACTTGGAAAATGAGTCGTGTATGAATCCCATATAAACCGACAAACATTTGTATCCAATATCTATATTTTTTGCTTATATATCTGTATATTTTGGTTTCGGCTAAAGTATAATTGTGGGACAGCGGCGTTCATATAGTCCAGAGCGGATTCCGAGGGTTCAACTATAATTCAATGTACCTTTGCTATACGCTGTACAGGTCGTACACATTTTCGAGAAAAAAAATATTCTGGCGTCATAATAACGCTAATCTAAATTATAAAGTTATAACAGACTCTTGGCTGAACGCAGGATTCCAGACGTATGTCTCAACCTACACCCACCAAAATAATCACAGAAAAAGTTATGACCATTCCGGTGACCAAGTTAGTTGGTCAGATTTTAAGGGTCAATGGGTGGGACTAACAGCGCAACGTCTAGCATCCAAATTTGTAGGTTCTTAATTAATTCGTTTAACAGTCTTGCTAACATTATACCACCTTTACGAGCTTTAGAGTTAGGTAGTCGATTTATTTACTAAACGAAATATTTGTACTAATTCGTTCCAAGCGTAGAGCCAAACTCGCTAAGCGGCGGAGCCG
>JAQFZY010002985.1:0-10470 GCA_034696285.1 Hypogastrura burkilli | reverse complement strand
GCCAACCGCGCTAAGCGGCGGAGCCGCGTGCGCAAGTATAAGACACGAGCCGAAGGCGAGGTCGTTACTTGTAGTTTTTATAATATTAGTAAAACTTCTGGTATATCGTCATATTTTCACATGACGAAAATTTTAGAATTCGACGTGTGAAAACCGTTGTTCAATAGCTGAGTGGTTCTTCGATTATTGCAGTACGACAGACAGAGAGTAAAGTGAAACGCATGAAAGAGCTCCGCTCCTTAATAATCCTAATCCGACAAATTCGGTGATTTGTCCTAAACACAAATAATATTACGAGCTTTGGTTCCTAAAAGCAAATAAACTCTTATAGATTCCAAAATGCCCGTCTTTGTAAAATAGAAAAGAGGAGTGAATATTAATGCTGCTCAAACAAATATCCACTTTGCTGGTTTGACAGTCCGAAACAAAGTATGCTAATGAGCAAATATATATTGTATACACAGAGTTTGCAGTCAGTTACTACGAGAGTAATACCCGACCTGAGTTGTATGGTTTGGTGTAGGTACATCAAGAGTTGCGTTATACGTTGTTCTCGGATAAAATCGATAAATGTTGGGCAGCATGAAATGCAAGGGAAATACCAGTAAAGGTCATATTTCTTATTATTATTTCTTTCATTAGTCATGGAGTCTGGACACAAGATCGAGGGGATCATTGAGGAGGAGACGCTGGTGATGGTCAATCATCAGTCGACGAGTGACGTGCCGCTGCTCATGGCTGCCTTTAATACTCGGCCCGAGTTACTCCCGAACCTCAACTGGATCATGGACCGCGTCTTCAAGTTCACAAATTTCGGTATCGTCTCAGCCCTCCACGGGGACTTCTTTGTTGCCAACGTGAGCTCATGTCCCAATTCTCAGTCCTTCCGGGCCTGAACCTTAGAACCTAAATGTTGGGCTCTTGTTTTTCTAGGGTCGGGACAAGCGGGAGCGCACCGTGCGGGAGCTGAGTGAGTACCTCTACGATGTGTACGTCCCGAGGGGACGGAAGTGGCTAGTGATCTTTCCCGAGGGAGGATTCCTCCACAAGCGACGAGCGGCTAGTCAGAGGTTAGCTTCCCAAATCTAAGCTGCAAGAATAAGTTTAAAAAAAGACGTGTTCATATCTTTATTTGGTTCATCCTCAGATACGCGGTCAAGAACAATTTACCACACCTGGAGTACGTAACTCTCCCACGGATGGGCGCGGTTCAGGCAATTATGGACGGAATTGGACCCAACTCCCTCCAACGGTATACCGAGTCCCAGAAGCTGCTTGGAAACAATAGTAAGTGTATTGCCTTTGTATGTGATGTATGTTTTTGGAAATTCGAATTATTTGCGAGCCACCTAAGCTAACGTTCGTATTACTTACAGACAAAGAATGCAAGCTGTCCACGCTGAAGTACGTTCTGGATATCACCGTTGCGTACCCGGACGGGAAGCCATTGGATATCATCGCAGTTGTTACCGGATATGTCCGACCCTGCAAGGTCCACGTGCACTACCGACTTTTCCCGATCGATAAGGTAAGTGACACATTGAGTAGGACGCAATTGGCGTCCAGGGTTGACACATTGAGGCGGTTCAAGGTCGCATTGACGAGCTCGAATTGACAAACTTTAGAATTTATTAGGACACGTGTTGATTTCTAATTACACTTACTGATCTATGCCCACACAATCTAGCCTAAGTTTACTTAACATTGTGAAAAGCCAAACCTAACCTACGTTTACTTAACCTTGCCGGACCCCAAAGCCAACCTTAACTAACTTAGCATAGTCAATCCCAACCTAAACTAACTTAACATAGTCTCGCAGCCTAACTTAAGCTTACCTATAGCCTAGCCAAACCCAACCTAACCTAAGCTTACTTAGCATAGTCCATCCTAACTTAACGTAGCCAAAAGGCAAATCCAACATGTGCTAACTTAGCATAGCCAAAAGGCAAATCCAACCTGTGCTAACTTAACATAGCCAAAAGGCAAATCCAACCTGTGCTAACTTAACATAGCCAAAAGGCAAATCCAACCTGTGCTAACTTAACATAGCCAAAAGGCAAATCCAATCTGTACTAACTTAACATATGGCCAATCCTAAGCTATGCCAAATTAGCAAGTTGACATAGCCAAACCTAACTTAACACTTAACATAGTCAAACCTTACCTAACTTAGCACAACCGAACCTAATTTAACATATCGAAACCTAACCTGACCTACCCTAATTTAGCATAGTCAAGCCTGACTTATCGTAAATGATGATAGCCGAACCTGACCTACCCTAACCTAATCTCAGCTAACCTCAGTCTCTTGAAAGGACAGGCGAAGGGAAAAGTTCTATTTTAAGTTTGCCAATTGACGGTGATCAATGTGACCTGTGACCCGATCCCTCTGACCTCCAGCTAACCAATCTGTAAGTGATGCCTTCCCCTGCCCCCTAACTGATGAGCCTCTGTTACTCCCGGCAGGTCCCGTCGTCTGAGGCCGGGTTCCAGGAGTGGCTCTTTGCCCGCTACCTCGAGAAGGAGACCATGCTGGCCAACTACTACGCTAGCGGGGTCTGGAGCATCACGCCCGACCAGGAGGCCCCGGCCGGTGACTCCGCCGACGATCTCACTGAGTCCTTCCGAACCGTTCCCGTCCGAGTTGAGCAGGACATTGTCCGGATGCTCCTCCTCCATTCCTTCTTCATCGTCTCGACCCTGTTCCACTCCACCGTCTTCGCCTTCCTCTGCACCTTCATCTACGGACTCTTCTAAATTACGCCCGCCCTACCTTTTACGCAGCTCCGCCTGCCTCCAGGAACCCAAATTAGCAGTTAGAGATTATGCCCCGACTCCCGGTCCGCCGGGGGAAGAGATTGGAGAGCCCAACCCTCTCTCATTGACATTAGGCCCCGCCCCAGTACCCAAATAAATTATGAGTCACAAAGAGAGAGCGGGGCCCCGAGGCCCGAGGGAGTCAGATAACTTACGCTAACCTCAATCACAAGTACTTGTACTCGTTAACTTTAATTTAAGAGACTGATCTTTTTGGGGAATAGGTAGCCTAGTTAAGAATTTACCCTTCGTTGCAAATATAGGAGCTTGGATTGTTATTTCTGGGAAGGGCGGAAGGGGAGGGTTGTAGGTTGTTTGCCCGCCCCGGCGTCAAGGCACGGGAAGTCCCAAAATTCAGTAAATATTTTGGCGGTACGACCGGTTTTGTAGCCGGGGGGGGGGAAGGACAGTAGGGACTAGCGGTACTAATTGTTATTTTTTAAACTTTGGACACACTGGATTTGATACGAGCCCCAGCTTGTAGTTTTGGCATGGCTGGGATCTGTACCTGGGAACCGGGAACTGATTGTGCCACTTGGGGAAGGACTGCCCCCCACAATGTATGTACATAAATGTATTGTATAGGTCATACTGATTCTAGAACATATTTATTTATTCTATACAGTAGTCTCATGTGAACTTACTCCTAGTTCTGACATTAGGCAGAGTCTAGGGGCGTGTCCGGTACATTCAGAGTTATACTGTATTATACTACTATTATGGTGGACCTAAGTCGGGATCTCATCAAGGTGTGTTAACTAAGGATGAGCATTGTATGCCCCATACAATTTGCGTATCTGTAAATAGAAAATATTACAGTAGGCTCGCCTATTGTTCCAATACCACTACATACCGATTTACTAGGATACCTAGTTTTGTCTACACTATTAATATCTGTGATTACTGAGCTGCTACAGAGATATGTAGGTTGAGTTGCAGGCCTCAGTGAAGTTGGAACCACGAGCGGTATTAGTTGTCACCTCAAAGTCCTGATTTGTGATTTTTACGAAGGTTGCCAGAATTTCCTGTACTTAGGTTACTTGTAAGACTCTTACGCTGATTCTATCCTGAGCCTCCTTCCCTTTCTTTCTTTCCCCTCAATTCAATTTAAATGTTAAGGGTTAATCTTTAAATCCTCTTCTCACATTGCCCGGTAACTTGTAGTCTTCAGCTACGCAAACCGTACCTGTGGCTTCAATATCATTAGGTAGGCCGGTATTTAATGGTGGCCAGAAAGTACATATTTACGACCAAACCAAAATACGGAAATAACCAAAGAATCCGGCGTCTCCGGTCAGGTATGGAATATGAATCGGGGTAACCCATAGCAACCGACTACCCTTCTTTTTGTCCAGCGTCTATATTCCCTAATTCCCATATTATGTTATTTCTGGGCACCACTAATACTAAATCCTGACTATTCTACATTATAGTGGGCAATGATGGACTGATTGCTAGGAAGTTATTATTAGAATATTTATAAATTATTAGACAATATTCGGGATAGTGTCCTTGGGGTCCATGGATTGGGTTTGGATTAATTATATCGTACAATTCCCATCTTCTGAAATTTCCGAAGGAGTTATTAGCTCCTCGACTATCTATCTATCTACATAATATGGAGACGCGTTACCAGGTTGGTCCATACTTGCTTTAATTAAAGGGTTTTTTCTAAGATTAGGGTTTAGGCTAGAAGGTTGGGCATGTTGTTAATGTTTCTATTTGTATGGGATCCTGGCTAGCATGTGGTTTTGGAGTTGGAAGTACGTATCTCGGATTATGACCACAACTTACAACTAGGAATTAAGAGTAATAAAAATGGAGGGAGCTGCTGTAATTGTAATTTCCATGTAGGCTGTACGACTATTTAGAGGACTAGCTAGCCCGTAAGTCTGTTAGGTTAGTGTTAAGTGTAAGGGAACTGAAGGGAACTAAGGTTCAATTAGTACTTTGTATTTACTATAGGAAGCCTATACACTGCTGCGATAAGGTACACTAATTGTTCTTTTATAAGACACTGATGTGAGTCCGGCGTAGGCTACACCTTATTCGTACTTACTAAGAACTACTAACTACTGTACACTACATACATACAATTATTCTACACTTGCTCCTCCTTCCTAACTTCTAACCACTTACAATCTTAATTAATTTTTGGTGATTAAAACTGGGAAACTCAGCCATTGGCGTTCTTCTGGCGCATACACTAAATTGTAGAGTAGGTATTTATGTTTGTATGTAGCTGCATATTGTACATACATATTATTTATTGCATTTATGGATTACGGAGGCCCACACCGTTGGTAGCTTTACGAAGGCGAAACACACGAATTGAGGCCTTGTGCGAAGACTAGCTATTCGACCAAAAGGTTTTAACGGATGGTCTTGTCTGTCTGTCGGTCTGTCCGTATGTCACAAAGCATGAGACTAGCGCTAACCTCATAATGGCATAATAAAATGTACGTATTGCAGCTGTCATGCATCGTGTGGGAAGTAATATAGCAACGCGTGCTTCACGTGAAGCCGATTATTATATAGAAAGTCTGGCACAGTAAAAACAATTTATTTTCGAATCCATCGGGCGTTACACACGTATGTGCATGGCTTTTGTGTGAGTACATCTTATATTCCGCAGCACTATTAAACGCTTGTAGAAATGGTTAAAGAGTGCTTCCATAGCGGCATAATTCCAATCTTCCAGTAGAACATGGGTCATGCGTAAACTCAAAGTAAAGAACGCAGAGTATATAGTTTAGACGGAGCATCAGTTATATTTAAAGTCGAACTAGGTGAAGCGCAATATCATATGGGATTTGTAAGTAACAGACTGTTGAAGCAAAGCATACAAATTTAAAAGACTGAAATTTGGGATTTTTTTTTTTTCATTCTTAACTCAACAAGCTTCGCTGTTGGCATAGCAACACTTCACCTTTGTGTTACATTAAAGCGTTAATTTTCAAGTTCTATTCTTAATTTCATTTTTTAGTCCTAAGCTGCTTAAAGTTCTTTATACCACGTTTCATATGTTAGTCCAGGCTAGAGAATGGAAATTTTTCCGATACCGATTCCGGTAAAACTATAACCAAATATTTCCATTTTCTTATCGTCATCTCGTCCCTACAAGGAATTTGGGTTTTAAGAATTAGCTACAGAATCCGATACCGCTACTACTACTATCTACTAAAAGCATCGATACAGAAACCATAACTCATATTCGATTAATTCCAATGACGATTATATCGACCCGAAGTTCTGAGCTCTGGACAAATATTTTATATTTTACTAATGGCGACTGTTGCATGAAGCAAAAATCCGTGTCATATTTTTACTTGTAACCATTTCCCATGCATATACATACGTATCGTATACCTACATGAAAAAAAAACTAAAACTAAGGTAGACCCAAATGCAGCTGAATTAGTAAAATCAAATTGAAAACAATTTTTGCAAAAAAGTTGTAGACCAACGGCACCCGGGGTTCCCAGGCGGTCACACATCCAAGTACTAACCGGGCCCAACGCTGGTTAACTTCAGTGATCGGACGAGAACTGGTGCTTTCAACGTGGTATGGTCGTTGGTGAGTTTCGGATTGCTCTGGCTTGTCCTTAATGCTGTCTAAAAAAATGTACAGCACGATCCAACCTAGTGGATGCAGTCCCCGTCCAACTCTCGTCCCCGGGGACTCTCCCCGGATATACTTTGTCCCCAGGGACTCTTCCCGGATATATTTTGTTCCCGGAGATTCTCCGCGTTTTTTATTCGTTCGTTTTTAAGCAACTACAATGAAAATCTAGAGCCAGAAATAAAACATTTTCGTAAAGGTTATGGGACTGTGGAAGGGGAAATGTAACTCACAAGGATTTGGCTAAAACTTAGTATAACGATAGATCAAGACGTCCTGAACAATGTTTTAATCGACCTCACAGCCGTATCTCGACTCCAGCACCCTCTACGGGTCACTCAAAGGTCGCATATGGATGAAATGTGTGTTCAGATAGATTTGGCTTGAACGGACCCTCTACCGGTCAAAAACCCGATTTACCCGGGTGAGACTGTACTGACAACTAATAATGGTCCGAGAAGGTGACTTACGGCTTTGACCTCTATTAAAACATTATTAAGGAGGTCAAGATCTGTAAGTATACCAAGTTTCAGCTAAATATATCTGGACATCATCCTTTCCCCATGCGACATTCGAGTGACCCGTACAGGGTTCAAGATGTCTATAATTTGCCAAGTTTGAGCCATATCCATCTGAATGGCATTCTACCCCGCACACATACACATACATATATGTATATACACATATATACACATACATACATACATACATACATACATATATACAGTGTGCTACATACATGTGCAGTCCACACATATACACACATGTGCAGTTCAGTGCACACTTATATAACTTGAAGTCCACAATTTACATTAAATTGACAGCCGATCAATGCTTTTAAATGCAGTTTATGAACTTGACCAATTTCAAGCGTCGTAATTAAGCCAGGTCATTGCGTTTGGCGTCATACAATGACCTTAAGTTAATTTACCTTATTGTGCCGAGGTGGCGAAAGCTCCAAAAACCGGCTCATTTCGGATTAATTTTTGGACTGTTGGGTCCATTTTTAACCTATTTCTGCCCCCGGGCTCCCCGGGGATTGTCCCCGTCCCAAAATTGCGAAATTCCCCGGGGACTCCATCACTAATCCAAACAAAGTTTGTACCCAAAACCCAAACATTTTTCGCCTGCGACGCTATTTGGTGCCCATTTACGTCTAATTTTGCTCCCCATCAAGGTCTTAGCTATACTATACTCGCTAATTCACAGATCTTGTTTCGGGTGAAAGTCAATATTTTTGGACAGCAGTGGTTAAATCGTTGGCTATCGGCATTATTATTTCTCTGTCACAGCCTAATAACGCATGCGCCACAGCAAGAGCCGGAAAATAAGCTAATACTGAGAATACGAAAGGATTCTTCGGCGTCTTTGGTTCCAAGTACTACATTGGGTACTTATGTATGCATAGTATACGTACAATCGTACAGTTGCCAAAACTATTATGACGCTTATAATAAGCTAAAATGCTATACCAAAAGGGAAGGCGGTTCATGGCCTAAAAGGTAATTAAGAACAGAAGTGGACTAAAGTGATAGTGCATATTAAATAGGGCCCTCCGAATGATAACTTTATGCAATAATAGGAACATCTGGATCACCACGAAGATGGTGTACAGTACTATAAAGGTATACGGTGCTGGCCTCATGGTGATTCATTAGCTAATAGATAAGATATGACTCGGCCCGGAGAGGGAGATTAATTACAGTATCTATCTGTAAGTATTATAAGAACCACAGCACAGGTACGAGTATTACGGACTGCTACTCGATGTCATTCCCAGGGTTCCAGCCCAAGTTTTGCCTATGACCCGGCGCTATTCTGATTACACATAAAAAAGTCATTAAACAATAGACAATTTAATATCTTTAGTCAACGGCACTCATAACGCGTATTTGGCGCAGAAAAAACCAGTAGGAACATATGTACATTATCCTAGTGACGGGCATATTGGGCACACAATGTCCAACCGGAAATACTGTATGTAGCATACGCGGCGCCCTCGAAGGGCTTAGGTATGGGAATGAGCGGCGCGAAATTGTATTAATTTCAGCGAGCTTATGTAGGAATTGTATTATAAAGTATTTTACTCACCTGTCCATACACTCGAGGAGGAGATGGGCCGACCAGACCCGGCTTAGGCCACAAAGAGGTCAAGGCAGGGTGGCGCAAAATGTTCATATTTCATTAGGCAGAAACTCAAATTTAAATAAGCTTGTCAGCTTTTTCCGGCATGAGCTATCCAAAAATATGGGAAACCTATGACGCTTTAAATCTACCTATATATATATACGCATATAAAATTCTTTACAACTGTGTACATAATCCGCGGAACATTAGGAAAGGCGTCCGCCCCACCCTCCGTACATCCATCCCTCCTGTCCGAAACAGATACGCTCCTGCCAGCTCTGCATATTAATAGGCTCTATTAGCTCGGACCGATTAGGGCCCAAACCGCAAACCAGCTCATTCCTCCATCCAACCGCCTGTCTGCTCCTTAGCTTAATTGAGCTCGGCCATTAGTAGGATTCCGGATCCGGCCAAGTACGACTCAGAACGCTCCCTCCGCCAGCCCATTATATTCCGTCTTAGCCGAAAATGAAGAAGGACTACAAGATGTTGGCCCAGTCGGAGCGGGACCCTGAGGGCTACGTCGTGAAGCCGGAGTCGAAGTCACCGCGCCGGTCCTGCCTCTTGGGCCTCTGCATCGTCCTCGTCCTCATTGTCCTCCTCGTGGGGGCCATCAGCCTCGTGGCCGGCCTCTTCTACTCCAAGGAGGTCTCGAGTGCCCTCAGCTCCTGGAAGGGCCAGCCCAAGGAGCCGGAGACGGGCAACGGCACGGCGGCCACGGCTCTCAAGGTCAACGGAACGGGGCCGGGACCCACCGAGGGCCCGGGCCTGAATCTGACGGACTCGGCCGAGGTCGGGAACGGGACGAGCGGGGAGCTGGCGTCAGCCGAGTACGAGGACAGCGAGGAGGAGGAGGAGGAGGAGGAAGAGGTCATGACCACGACGACGACCACTGTCAAGCCGGCGGGTCATGGGAAGAAGCCACCGAAGCATAGAGGAGGAACGCACAATGATACTAGGAACGATACGGCCAGCGGTAGCATCAAGGATCAGATGCTGGACCAGACCTCGGCCGTCATGATCAGGGTCGAGAAGTTCCTGGAAAATACTACGGTGAGGGAAGGCGGGGAGTTGGATCAGAAGGTTACGGGCTAGAGCACCGCCGAGCCGGCTCCGGGTTTGTGGAGCCGGAGTCGGAGCCTGCACGTCGGAGCAAGAGCCAGAGCTCTTGATGGTATTTATAATAAGCCGGCTCCGCAAAGGTGAGGCAGGAGCCGGAGCCATTCTTTCGGCTCCGGATCCGGTTCGGCTCCGGGTACGGTTTGGAGCTCTATTACGGGGATTGAAAGCCTGACGGTGAGGCCAAAGGCCTCCTAGATTGGAAGCCTGCCAATTGGGGCCAAGTACAAGGGATTCCTTTCCTCGCAACCTGTAACTTGGATCCGAAACGTTTCTACATTTGAGGCCTATACAAGTTAGGTCAAATGGCTTCTTAATTTGGATGGCTCTAGCTCTTGCTCTAAATTGGAAGGCTACAAAGTAACAGGGTTGTATAATAGAATCTTAACGAAATCGAAAACGAAATCTTGGGATTTCGTTAGCAAGGTTTACCACTATTAGAGTTGCGGAAGCATGTCGCACATAGAAGAAAATCAGGATTCCGGATTCCAATTCCAATACCGTTTCCATAAATTATTTGCATTGTTCAGAGTTCCGGTTCAAGTAAATAGACCCAAAATCGTAAATCCTGTTTAAAGAACGGTTTTAAGTACCCACAGACTCTAATATTTATTTAGCTACTAGCTAATTAATACAATGAGCCTGGACATTTACCAAGGAATAATAATTACGGCTGTCATTTAAACTATCACCAATTAATTGGAAATGTCTCACCAATTAAAGCAGATTTCATCACCAATTACAGCAAATTACGCACCATTCAGTTGAAACTTATTTTGAGCGAA
>JAQFZY010002984.1:0-10478 GCA_034696285.1 Hypogastrura burkilli | reverse complement strand
GGTTTAAAAATATAAGAGTGGGTAACACCGATATGTCAGATGAAGCAATCATGCTTAATGCCTTACGGATTAGGTGTATTACTAAATTTAAATAAAATTGTAGTACGTAAAAATTCTTAAGGGTAGCTATTTGCCAAAAGCTAAGACTAAATTCAGCCTCGCCTGCTTTGTTTTAAAAAAAAGTCAGCTACGAAAAACTATTTCACGATATTTCCTTCACGTTAAATCTTGTCTTAAATCTTAAATTAGAACTAAATTGATTTTAAAAGCGGTATACCAATACCGCATGATGCATGAGTTAGCAACATGAACATGGTATTTATTCACAAGGTATTTTTACTTGTACCTTGTACTTGACACGGATCACTGATACTGACTTTTGACTCCGGTCCGCTAACTTCACATGGGCATGAAACGTTAAGTACCTACCTATTCCGGTTTAGTTATACAGATAGAACTAATGCATAATGCCTTGGGATCTATGTTCAATTGACGCCCACTTACACCATATCCTTGCTATTGAAAATAGGACACGAACATCCGTGTCGTACCTGTACTGTCGTATCTCGTACACCTCAAACTGAAATAATTCGGGTAATTTTGTCATCACAAATCTAAAATGACACACCCAAACTAAGCTTAGACTTAGACAGACAGACAACAGACAGATTAAGGTTATACGTTGTAAAGGCAAAATATACTTTTTCAGTATTAAAAATTCATCAAATTCAGCTCCTAACCTATGACCTATGATTCATCGGTTATTTTCAGCTGACACGTACACGTATGACGTACGATGTACGAAGTATGACGTAAGACGTAACGATCATGTATGCTGATGTGTACATCTTCTAACTTACCACAAGTTGTCGTTGTGTAGGGCGTACAACGTACTGATGACCTTTGTCGCTTTATCCTTAGCTCTTGGTCTGCTTGACCTGACCTGTAGTCTGATTGGGAAGACGAAGAATGAAGAAGTTGAACTTCTTTTTCGAAATGGTGAATGGGAATGGAGACAAGCGGAAAAAAATGAATGAGAGAAACCAGAAACGAAGAAACCGAAAGTAAAAAATTCTGCTTGCTCACTCCTCTGAAACTCTGGCAGAAATGAGGGGACAGATAGAATCAGAGCGAACTCTAGACAGGCAAATGTACATTCATCTGTCTTAGCACATTTTATAACACAGAGAACTGGATAAGTCCTTAGTAAATTATGGGGTCAGTGTGTGTTGACGCACAGGCACTACGTTGACGTTTCTACATAGTTGAAAGTTCTTTGTGCGTTTTCAAAAGCATACACCGGCACATGCCCTGCTATTTTTCGGACTTCAGACCGACCCAGGCCAGGTTTAAAGAACCCAGGAGGACCAATTTAGGTGTTATTTTCAACATTTAAACGCCAAATATATTATACTTATACTATACATACTATATACATTCATACATACCTATATAACTTAGTTATAACTACAATTTAATTGTATTTATAGCCGATTAACTACAACAAAATGGGTGTTATGCAAATATGTACTTGAGCATGTACACTTTTACTTCCTATACACGTGTCTCCGCTGTCGTGTAATTTATACAGCTGAAAAATACACTACTAATCATACAAGTCGACATCCTATAACTTCCTGTAGCTTTAAGGATGTAGTGTATCTCTGACCATTCCTTGTTATTTGATCTGTATAGGTTTGTGTCTAGTTTATTTGGGCTTTGGATTTCAATTCCTTAATAGCCTCAGAAAACGTGAATGGATTATTCTGCCAGCTAATCTTCTTCTAACTATTATAAAATTATAACAGACTCTAGGCTGAACGCACGATTCCAGATGTTTTTCTCAACCTACACCCACCAAAAACATTACACAAAAAGTTATGACCAAGTTAGTTGGTCAGATTCTTAGGGTCAACGGGTCAGGACTTATAGGCCAAAAACATGACCCCTGGCAACGAATTTTTTTGACATTTTTGAGAAATCCTGAAGGAAATTTGTTGTCACTTTTATATCCGGCATAGCTCATAACAACCGCAGCCAGCATACACAAATTCCAGCAACACGGCACTAGCATCCCAATTTGTTTGTTCTTAATTAATTCATTTAAACTGTCTTACTAACATCGTACCATCTTTAGAGTTAGGTAATCGATTATTTACTAACGAAATATTTGTACGAATTTGTTGGAAACGTAGAGCCAACCTCGCTAAGCGGCGGAGCTGCGTACGCAAGTATAAGACACTAGCCGAAACTTACTTGCCTTACTTACTTGTAGAAACATATAAGTATGTTTTATTTCTGAATATTGAGATAAGTTTTATAGTAAATCTGTAACATCATTTTTTGGAAACCTCAGAAATGGAGTAGTTGAAAATCTCACTTTCTGACCTAAATACCATCACACTGTGATTTAGTGTGATTTAGTTCGAAATACAGTACAGTTGTAGTTTATCACACTTTTGACACTAATTCGCATATACCCCATCACAGCGGGGCGGGGTTTAGTGGGATTTAGGTCACGTTGGATTCCCAACTTTGGCAGAGCTAAATCCCACCTAAGAACTCTGCGCTCTGCGTAACTTTTAAAAGCACGCACGGCAGCATTCAGGATTTTTATGATGCTCGAAAATGAATAGGAGCTGTCCGCATCGTCCGGTCCGGTGGTCTGATAATTCAAGCGGTCTGCAATTTCTATACGACGAAGAGGGAGCATGAGCATAATAGCAGCAGCAGCATCAAGAATCAAGACCCAGCACAACAGCAGCAGCACAAGGTGAGTAGTGAGTGAAGATACAGAGACGGAGGGTAAAAAGTCACGTGTAGTTCAAAACCCGGTAAATGCCGCAGCTGTAAATTGCGAAAAATGAGTAGGTATAATTTGCAGTAAATCGCAGTAAATAAGTATATGACTGACACTAAACACTGGACTTCGTCCAGTTCGAAAGCGAGTTACGTTTGGACTTTGGAATTTCGTTTGCTATTTAAACAATGATTTTGGCCGATTTAGAACGACAGTGCTCGATTTACGGAAAGTGAAACGAAGAGGAGACTCCGTCCACCAATGAAGTTCTGTTATACCAAAAATGTCCTCCAAGAACGCTACGAAGTCGGGCTTGAATCAAGCCTGGGAAGGGAAGTATTCCGAACAGCTGTCCGAGTTTGTTTTGTTGCACAAAAAGTTCC
The DNA here is from genome assembly GCA_034696285.1 of Hypogastrura burkilli. Classification (NCBI taxonomy): domain Eukaryota; kingdom Metazoa; phylum Arthropoda; class Collembola; order Poduromorpha; family Hypogastruridae; genus Hypogastrura; species Hypogastrura burkilli. The sequence goes on along the minus strand of JAQFZY010002984.1, from coordinate 7,295 downwards.
TGGTTAATTTAGAAGTTCGGAAAATTACACAGGCTAACTTCTACCACCAGCTCAAGGAATGCAACTCAAATTACGAGAGGATTACCACAGTTACAAATGTTCTTGGCTGGAATTCAGTAAAGCTGACGAGTCGTCAGGTTGAAAGTAATTCGCATAAAATATATGTAGTATTGGCTTTTGGCTTATTGAAATGCACCGAATACCGGATTTACTAGTTCGACTTTTATATGTATTTTACAGTACATTTCTCGTGCTGTATTTCGAAATCAAATGTTTGAACTCTAACCTTTAACAATTAAATAATAGCTTGCTCTTAATTATAATTACAGAGTACCAGAAAGAAGACAACCTTGCCTCACAGTTCCGTAAAACTGCCAATGAGCTTTACAAATCTCACAAGTTCACCGAAGCAATCCGCGGATACAATTTGGCAATCTGCTTCGCGTCCCCTGGAGGAAAGGAGCTGCCGCTTGCCTTTGCCAATCGATCTGCCGTGTTGCTTCAGTCGGATCGACCTCTGCTTTCTCTGCACGACATCATCCGGGCTCAGGCTCATGGATACCCGGACGAATTATTGGCCAAACTAGTTGAGAGGAAGATCAAATGCTTAAAACTGCTCAATCTAGATGAGGCACAACTTTTGGACGACAATTTCTTCAAGGAAGAATTCGAGCGATCTGACTACTTACCCCATGAAATTAGGGAAAGACGGACGTTTTGTAACAAGTTGTTCACACTAAGGTCACCGTCACCGTCCATTCCTTCTGCTGAGGATTACATAAGGATACATTCTAGTCCAGACCGTGGACGACACGTAATTACAACAATAGCCGTAGATCCTGGTAATCTTAAATTATAGAAGCTTTATAATCTTTTTGGAGAAATATAGCATTCAAAATTATTCTAATGTAATGAATGAATTTTTGCAACTAGGAACCGTTCTTATTGTTGACGAACCTTTTTCTAAGGTTTTGCTGCATGAGCTGAGGTGGGATTTGGATCACTGTCACCATTGTCATCGACGAATGTGTTCAGGGATACCCTGTCCTCAATGTGTATTTGTAAGTTTCTTAAAAATTATCCCAGTATATAGAAGCTGAAGCCGACAACACAATGTTACCTTTTACAGGCGTTCTTTTGCAACGCGGAGTGCTTAACAAGGTCAAATATTCAACACCAATTCGAGTGCCAATGTGGGCCCTTTCTTCACCTTCTTCAAGCCCCACGAACTCTAACTCTGACACTCCGAATCCTGTGTTCAGTTGGCCCTGCGGAACTCTACAGAATTTTCACCACCAAGGATCCAAACTACAGTACTCCAACTGGAACCAGCTCCTCAGTTCTAGGCTTCGAAGAAGGAGTCTACAATAGTCTCTCATACTTGTCGATCTATCATTTAATTTCTCATCCGGACAAATACTCAGGAGCTGAGCTTCTTTCATACTCCCTAACCTCTATCTTGCTAGTCTCTATTTTGGAAAAATTCACGCCCTTCTTCAAGTTACAAACAAGCTCTCCGGATGAGGTAGAAGAGTTCAAGACATTTGTCGCGTCCCTGGTTCTACTCCATATGCAGAACTTACCCTGTAATGCCCACTCACTAAATGAAATATCAGGGATTCGGGACGATACTTCACCAGAGGACTTAGCCGAAAGTATTAGGACTGCCGTGTGTACAGAGTACGGCGCGGGGGCCTTCGCTTTGCTCAGCCTCATCAATCACTCCTGTGACCCGAACGTGTTCCGTCTCAATCTACACTCGGGTCGGACAGCAGTCGTGACCATTCGACCACTGAGTCCGGGTGACGAGATTCTAGATAATTACGGAGAACACTATGCCCTTGATAGAATTCGTGATCGAAAGAGGCAACTCTCGGAAAACTACTACTTTGACTGCACTTGCATTGCTTGTGAGTATAACTGGCCTTTATTGCCCCAACTTAAAGTCCAGCCTGAAACATTTGCTTGCGGACACTGTGCCGCTCAAAAGTTTAGCTTAGTGGAGCGGTTGGGACCTGAGCTTATGGGGAAATGCACTTTAAATGCGGAGTCATGTAACTGCAAAGAATGTGGAACCAAGTTCGATATGACTGACTTAACGGAGACGTTGAATATGAAGATTGACAATTTTTTTACGGCACACGAGTCGCTTTTACTGAATGAGCCCTTGAAGGCACTACCAGAGCTCAAGAACTGCATTACTTACTTCTCTAACAATGTGTTACCGCCGTTCATTCGTACGAATGAGGCTCAGGAGACAATGAAACAGGCTCTAAATCTTATTGTATACTCTGCCAGGTAAATATATTGATCTGATTTGACGTTACTGTTAATCTGAATTTACGTTACTGTTGATCTGAATAATGTTTGCGAATTAAGAGGCTCCCCAAATAATGTTCACTCCGAATTGTTTTTATGCTGTAGTCCATTTATGAAATAGGATTATCACGTATCATATCCTGAAATCAGCTTACGTAGACTTAAGCAGTGATGAACAGGTAGGAGTTGGACTATAGAGCTTGTCATAAGTGGCTGGAAGAATTGTGAGAAGACCGTTCCTGTAGCCAACCGCAATGTATTCCCCCTTAGGACTCCATGCTACCTATTTACACGACGGAATAGCACGAAGAATTATTTAATAAGCGGTTAAGAGATAATGTAATACGAATTTACGAGCTAACTTGTAAACTTACCTTATTAACCCTAAGGAACTTGTTGAATCGTATAAAATTCTCCACATCTTCGGGTTCAGGATCTGCCTGTGCCGTGGGATGTGCCTATAAGAAAAACATTTTTTATATAAAATGGCACCTAGCGCCAAATATCTTCATCGCTATTTCCTTACGCGTTCCTTTGAGACGACTAGAATAATCTTAGGATCGCCTTCAGGGAAAGGCTTCGCGTCGATTGCTTTATTCACGTGAGGCGTGCGAACAAACGTTCTTTCGTCTAACACAATGTGACTAATATTTACCTGAAACAACCAGCAAGGAAGTGAAGGTTACAAGAAGTGTTAATTTAGACGGGATAAAAATATTCTACTCTAGTTAATTCGCAACTTGATTAGGTACTTACGACATTTTTTTTCTTTTTATTACGATCGTAGTCACACTCACGCCAAAAGGAATCAAAATAAGTTGCGCTCGTCCGCCCATTCTCTGTTCCACTCAGCGTCATGCCCTCAAAGAAACTTAGACTCTGCGTATTCAAGCAAATGAGAAGTCCTTCCATTACTAGCTCGCTTGCGTAACGCCATTCGTATACAATACTTCAATGTATATTTCATAAATTCCTTAAAAGCTTACCGTGACGTTAAAGTACTCTACTTGATTCGGAATTCCCTTCGAACTCCCCAGTTGATAAAATCGCACAAAGTTGTACTGTGCACCAGGATTACTATTTCACAGTCACACATAGAAACAATTATTGAAGATTGAGACTTAATGTCTAGTGATTAACTAAAGAGATCCTTACGATACTGCGACATCGACGGAAACCGCCATATGAATCCATCCCCGCACAAAGCAGCTATCCAACATACATCCGACTTTCTTCGTCTCAATCTCATTTCGGAGCTCTATGTCCCAGGTCTTGAGAGTTCGGTCCAGGGAGCCCGTGTAAAAGTAGCGGGGGTCGGTGGGATCAATCGTAATCCCGGTCACAGAGGCCAAGTGAGAGTTGATTATCCAGATGGGGTAGAAGGTCAGGGCAGCAACATCGTCCTCATAAACTGTGTACGTGCTGAGGAGTCGGGAGGTTGCTTGAGTGTCATACACTGCCAATAGCCCGCTCACGTAGCCGGCAACCAGGTACCTCCAGGGGAAATACTCTTTAGATTTGTCACGTGTGATATCGACATAGCATAAGTACAATAATCATTACTTGCTCCGTTCGTGCCAGTCAAACCGACTGCACTGACCCGTTGGCTGCTTCGAATGTTCATGAAAACATAAGGCCACCTCAGGCACTTTCCTGTACACCCTAATCCTTGAAATCAAAGGGATGTTAATACGATTCTGCTGCCTATATTAATAACATCTAAACGACTTAAAACTTAACCGATACAAATCCGAAAACTGTGTACTGCTGCACACTTACTTTAAGCCTGACTCGGCACGAGGGCTGAAATTTGGAGGGAGAGCTAAGTATTCTTTCCTTACGGCAATGATCCGGACAGTCGAGTCCTCACATGCCGCTGCTAAGTACCCGATCCGATGTTGTGCGTCAGAAATTGACTCGTCTCTAGCGTTGATCTGAGCCTCACAGGAGACAGGCCAGTAGCTTCCCCATTGTAGATGATTGATGTATCCGTGGTCGAGAGCAAGAACGAGCTCCAGGTCGAAGGCTGGCTCAGAATTCGATCTCTCATCTGAAGTTTTGGAGTATATTAGGACTGAGGTCGGACCGGACCCGGTAATTTCTGCGATCGGTTCCTCGTTATAATCCTTGAGGGTTGAGACGGCGAGGAAGTTCCCGGATGGATGCCAGGCCATGGAAAGAACGGGCCCACCAGTAAATAAAACTTGGTTGAAGTCCGTCGAATCAATTACTTCACTCTCAAACATATGGAGTCGATGGTAGTCCACGGTGGTCAGAGTTCGAGGAGACGTGGGACTAAATGGCGGTTTTGTTTGGACCTTGGTCTGAAACTCTACTGAGATCTCCATGAAGGGAATATAAGCCCGTACTTCATCATCAGAGTCAAATCCGTGGACGGGATTTTCATTTGGGAGCCTTTCGATTGGGAACGGATCATTGAAATTCCTCTCTGGTGAATCCCAGGCATTTTCAGTGTCTACAGAGTGAGTTTCCAAATAGCGTACAGCCTGGGTACTAAAGTCTACTCGGCTGCCCGAGGTCATGGTCCGTCGATTGGATTCCACTTCTTCAGTTTTGATCTCGTCTATGCCCAGAAGACAGTCGATGGAAGGCTCACACTCCCACTCTTCGTTTTGAACCTCCTCCTCGTCGTCCTCTATTTCCTGTTTAACCAAGTGGGCTGAGGGTTGAAAGTCCTTGTCTACGGAATCTGGGTCCAACTGACAGCTTGGTCGCTGGCCAATGTTATCTGAGGCTGTTGACGCTGTAAAGTCGGTTATTTCTTTCATGAACTCACGAGCTCTGTTCCGGAAGGGAAAATAATATGTTGTGGGATTCTCTAAAACCGTAAGAAATTATACAAAATACCAACAACATGAACAACTTACTTTATAGCAGATTTTCGTTTTGCACTGGCCAGTTCTGGTTCTTGCTCCTCCACTTCAAAAACCTAAGGTAAGTTCCAAATGTTTGGATATTAGCACCTCACACCCTGCTACAGAAAAAAAATTCACTACACTAATACACCTCTTGGGAACCATAGCTATACCCCGCAACTTTAAAGTACCTGTTGGTGGAAGTAATGATAGAACCAATAAACCTGATTCTCAAATCCGAGGCCTCCTAACTTATCGGATTTGCTCTTATCGCTGCGGACTCTGATTTCAAAATCGGGTTTGCTGGCTCTATCACTGTTTCCACCAACAGTACATACCTACATACACATTATTTATTTCTTACGCTTAAGATAGAGCTAATGTGCAATTTAAAACACTTAAAAGGCAAAATAAATTATTACAAAGTAGTCGCAGGTAGCTTACAGGAGGTGGTGGAGGATGATGATGCTTCCTATGCCATTGCATATTGGGAACTGAATACTTGCCATGGCAAATATCACATTCCGTCAAACACGCTTCAATCTCCTATTAAAACAGACGAATTCATATGCATAGATAGGAAAAGAGCAATTCTGACTATAATGAAATATGAAGAATCTGAATTTGAGAAAGGGCAAACCTCAGGCGTCTTTCCACACGTTTCAAAATGGTACGCCAACCCTAGGGCGCTCTTGTACTTGGAGACGCAAGTACTGGATGGGCATTTGAAGGTAGTTATCTTCATTAGTTTGGACATCTCCTTCAACTTCTTCTCGTAGAACTTATGGTCCATTATCTGAAATACAAAAAGATGATACTGTAAATGAACGATGCCGAATACCGACTAAACGTACCTGATGTGGGTTTGACCTACCGTCGTGTCATCAGTAGTGGTTCCCAAATTATAATGGGTGGAAATATTGTGGAGTCGGAACTCTCTAAAAGTCGACGATTGTGCACAGAGCGAGCATGTAACGTTTTCCTCATCACGTTCCGTCACTGGAAATGAAAGGCACTTGACCTTGTTGGCTGGGTTGACGGTGGGCGGACGCCCCCGCTTTCCCCCTCTCCCTCTCCCACCTGGCATCCCTTCAAGCCTTCGATTTAATTGAGACTGAATTTAAATAGGTATCTGTAAAATAACCAGCTTCAGTTTATGCAGTCCTATATTGTCCTATATGAGAGCTTAATTAAATGAAATGGAACTAATATAGAGCTCAACCACAAGCGTATTTAAATTAGTCTACGCACGATGTTATCCAAAAAGGTATGATTATTAGAATTTATCCACCGGGCCATTGATGTGTAGGACATCTATCTGTATTATGTATTAATAGGCTGATTTAAATACTTTTGCGGTTGAATTCTATATTTTCGGGGATGCATTAAATACAAATTAACAAATTATTAAAATAAGAAATTGTTCTAAAAACGTAATATTAAAGCAACTTACCGATTTAGTTCGAATGTCTGGAAATTAAAGCGGCACTTGACACTACTTGCACTTGTCTCTCCTCTGAATTAAAATTTCGATTTGAGTTGAGTTCAATTCCAAATCACAATCAAACTTCAAAATTCAGAATTAAAAGCTGAAACTGAAATACAAAATCAAAAATAGAAAAAATATAACAAATTAGAAGCACTCGGTTACTAAACTTTACCAACTTCTATTCACACAACTATCCCTTGACAATGGACGAAAATTATCTGTAGAACAAGCCTAACTCCGAACCCAACCACAGCAAATGTTCTAACCTTATATTTCTAAATTTAACCTGTTAACTATAAAATGTTTAACTAAATTAAATACCCATAACGTAAATGGCCGGTGGCCGGGTATGTACGTTATTGGTGATAGTTGATAAAGTTTAGTCTGATTGTTTTTTCCCCTTAAGGTTTAAAATTCAAAAACTCGGTCGCTCGCGCCTATAGCATTAGCGCCAAGATGATTAACACGCTTGTTACTTGTTACAATTTTAATATTGGACAATTCTAAAGCAGGACTAGTTGAAAAACCATTAAGCCTTTATTAAAGTGAAACACTACTGAGTAAACGATTAATATTAATTCCCATTTTAATTCAGATGTTATAAAGTTTGA
>JAQFZY010002983.1:0-10482 GCA_034696285.1 Hypogastrura burkilli | reverse complement strand
GAACCCTAAAAACCCTATGCTGGATACGCCCATGACTACAGTACAGGTACGATTACTGCATAAAAATGGTAAATATCTTCCCTTGAGATTTCAGATCTTCTCTCATTAAACCTAAATGAAGTAATTAATTTCTACACCGTTCACTACCTACATAGTGCCAATGCCAATAAACAAGACTGGACGACGGAGTTTGTTTTTGTTTTCTTTACTCAGAGTCAGAGTAAAGTATATATCGGAATCGGAAGTAAAGTAACTTTAGTTACGGGTATATAATTTGTTTTCTCGATTGCTTTTTACTGCAGATACCAAATTCAACTATACAACATGACTGGGTTTCTATGTGATCTATCTTACAGATTTTGTTCAACGTAGTATGGAAGAGATTCCAGGAAGTATTGATTCCAATGTCCTATGTGTTCGGATTTTTTTTTTTTAGATACAAAGGAAGTTACAGTATATTCCTACAACTGCTTTTACTAGCATTTAGATTCAATTTCGATTATATTGGCAATTAAAGAATTAAGCCGGCGTAGGAAAGAATATCTATGATAATATGATATCTATCAAATAAGATGTAGCATATACTGTAACAAAACTATTTCCACCATTATTACCTGCTAATTACTAATGCTCACTGCAATAACTTCGGCATAGGGTATATATTTCGGCAGCCTGTACGTAGCCCTTTCACACGTCGATCAATTTACTTTAATTCAAGCTGAGGTGTGGAGGGCCGCCTAAACATGCGTCCTGCTTAGCCTAATGCCCTCCCAAAGTATGCTCGATTCCAATAATAATAATTAAGAAACTCTGATTTCTTTGTTGAATTCAGGTTCGACGACTCCTCGTCAAGTGGAGGCCCAATCGAAAGCCAAGCGGACCACGATCAAGATGCTGGTGCTCACAGTGATATTTTTTGCCGTTTCCTGGGCCCCAATCAATGTCTACCATTTGGTAACCCACTTTGGGCTCCTGAGACACAACTCGAGTGCCATCCTGGTCTCCCACGTCGTGGCCATGTCCTCCTCCTGCTACAACCCCTTCATCTACTGCTGGCTCAACGAGCACTTCCGGCGGGAGGCCTGGAAGTGGATCCGCTGCTTCCGGACCCGCCGGTCCCCCCTCGTCCATCCCGGCATAGAGGTCCACGGGATGCTGAGTCGGGCCGACGGCCTGGCCCAGAACCCCAATCACTCCGCAACCCTCGTCCACACGCTCAGCTTCCGATCCGGCCTGCTCCTGCCCCAGCACTACTTGTGCCCGCCCATCTCGAGTCCGGCCAGGCCAAGGTCACCCCGGGCCTTCCCGCCGGAGCTCCTCTTCCTCACTCCGGTCCCAGAGCCGGAGCCGGAGGCCGAGGAGGAAACGACTGGCCTGGGATGCCCGGGACAGGAACACATTAATGAGGAGCCTGGGCCTTCCAAATATATACTGGCCAAGGCAGGGAATATGTTGGGGCCGAAAAGCGGAACCAAGTTCGGGGATCCTGTCTAGCATGTAAAAAGTGTTTGCCTACACTGCTGCAGCGGCGGCATAGTTTCACATAAAGTCAGGACCTTGTATAGGAATGGGCTCCATATGTCCGGACACGCCTCGCCGCTGGCTCGTAGCGTTACGAAAACTCCCAGTATTTACACGGTGCTCCCTCACAACTCACAAAGCTTTTTTTAACGCCCTTTGAAAGGTTAATTTTTTTTAATTCTTTCGTTTACTTTAAAAGCTTCCTAAACTAAAACATTTAATAGCAAATTATAAGCCTTGTCGCTTCTATTCGCAGCTACAACTTACATACCAGATAATACCAACACATTGCAGTATTTACAGATTATTGATGATTTAATTTCTCGTTTTATTATAACTATTACTTTCAGAGCAATAAATTAGTTTGTTATAGTCTAAAGTCCCTAACCAAACTTACTCTAGTCCAACACCAGCAACTTAACCCAATTGATGCTTAATATAACTCAACCTAACCCTACTTCGACTGAATTAACGACATGACATTAGCAGTTTGCAGCGTTCCGGTAAAATCTATGCAATTTCTAACACGAAATTATTTCCCCGTAATTAACTTCTCGCAAAACTTGCTTTATTGTCGTAGTACCTAATGGTTTGGGCTCTTCTCGCTTTAGTATAGTGTGTAGGGCAGTCCTTCTTGATTACAAGAGCCAAATTAGAAAATGATCAAGTAGTGGTGCTCATAGTCATCATGAATCATTCATGTTGGAACTACAAAGTATTGCCGAACCGGACGGATTGGGACATCCCTTCCCCCTTTCATATTCTGAGCCCATCTAGGAAGGGACAGAAGATGAATCGTAATGGAATAATGGTCTCCGTCTTCAGGTCAGAGATTACTACACGTTGGTGCGGCAAAGGTGGGCTAATTATTTTGGGTTGGACTTTGGGACGACGTATCATACGATAGAAGAGTACCTAGGCATTAGGGAGAGGGGTCCTAGGGGCTCTACAATTATATGCTCCTTCCATTATTTTGTGTCTCACTCTCGGTCAGTGTGTTAGTTTGCTGTAATAATTCTAATATAGTGACTGGGTCGGTCATTGACCATTATCACGAACACTTTCACTCAAATACGGAATTCTAATATGAGTTGTCAAACAACGCACGCATTTCCCTCCTGCTCTTCTTGGTGAGGTGGACTTGGTTCTTGACACATGGCAAATGTTGATATGTTTGGACAGGCGAATAGGCCTAATAGAGCACAGGTGGACTATAATGTCTACGCTCTCTGTAGCTTTCCTCCTTGATTTCTGTATAATAACGTTTCTCTACAATTAGCATGATCTTGGTTCCTCTATGAAAAGTGAAATAAAATATAGAATATAATTTAAGGGCTAGGTCCTGGTTTTTGTTCTTAAAAGTAATTTTCCAAAACATAAGCAGAGTCTACCTGCATATGTTACAGAAAGTTTAGGAAATTGGACAACATGCATTATGCATATATTGTCTGGCCAGTCCTGGAAGTTGAACTCAATCGATGTAAAATTAAATATTGAAATCCATTATGCTTCTTCCTCAAGGTTGTCTTTTTTTCCAGCTGTGGAATTTATTTTACAGTGCGATGCGTTGAATTTAAATAAATCCAATTCCAAAATAAATTACACCATTGGAAAAAATTGTTTAGTCAATCTTAAGCAATTAATAATAATATAATAATAAAAAGCAAATAATGGATTCCATGAATAAAATTTACACTGACATTGATTGAATTCAACTCTCCAAACGGACAAGTCACTATGCATACTGTCCAATTTCCTAAATAATCTACAACATATACAGTACCTATTCGTCGTATCTGAAAACAGAACATTTAGTTATGCCACTTGCTACTAATAAAACAGAGCCTTATAGGAAATAGGTCAGTGTTGCCAACACACAAGAAGCAAATAGCTAAATGCGACTCCTTCCCGTCAAGGAACAGGTCCTGAATTATGCCATCATCGGAGGGTGTGAATATTGCCAAACGTTGGTGTCTGGTCAAGGTAGGACTCGAAGAAGTGCTAATAGCGGAATTTTCAGGCAGAGTAAGCTTGAATAATTTCAGGTGCAGACATAGTGTGTCTTATAGCCTGCGCTCTATACAATTTATAGAATGTGTACCAACTAAGGTCGACTTCAAATGGTTGTGTCAGGTACTCCCATAGAGTATTACTTACGCCTTCCGGATACTCTAATTTGTGAGTACCTACTACTAAATATGTAGTAAATGCATAATGTCGAGTGCTCTGGGAGATAGGCCAATTCGGGTTGACGGGTGTACTTCGGCTAGGGACTGTATTAGCCGCCAGAGGGATGGACCTTCCCATCTAACCTTCTCCTGACACTTCCCTATTGAGCAAGGGAGTAAATACTCAATGTTACTTGAAAGGACTGCGACTACTGTCTCCATAGATATCCATGCTATTGCTTGGCGTAGAAGACTGTAGGGTAGGGTAAATACAACAGATATTCTATGGGAGGTTAATCTCGGTGCTTTTGTACAGTCGTTCCAAATAACACTGAGTATTTCCTCCCTTGCTCAATAGAGAAGCGTTAGGAGAAGGTTAGATGGGAAGGTCCATTCCTCTGGCGACCAATTCAGACACTAACCGAAGTGCACCCGAAACGGCAAATCTCCCAGAGCACTCTGCATTATTTGGGCAGACTTTTCCATACTTACTTTCATCATTATCCTATTCTAAACTTACAAACTCAGGGAATGACCTCTAGTCTCGAGAACTGCCTCGATTGGAATTTCGGTTTCACTTACTCTGCAGGTGGATATTCATTGGGCCGAGATCACGCAAATAGTGGAAAATCAAGCTCCTCACCCTTTGCCCAGTTATGTGGGCCAATAGTATCTCACAATTCACAATGTTCTCGGCAAAAGAACTGCTGTACAAAGTGCAGAGTATCAACGGGCTCATTACAGCTTACGTGTTACAACTTACTAACTATGCTGATAGGGTAGGTATAATGGAAGGTTCTGCTGAGGCCAAAATTTAGGAAATCTTGAGTGGAGATGAAGGAGCGTGTATTACATACATGATCATAACTGCAACAGGCCAGCTCTATAGCAAATCACTTTTTCTTATTGCATATATTTATGTATTTCATGACTCATCTCTCACCACATCGAATAATTTAAATAAGAAGATTGTTTGGATTCTTGTCAAAAATTTTAATTAATGAAGTTAAAAATTACTACCTTAAAGAAAGCGGAATTACTGCCTATATAGAACAAACTAAAACTTTGTAAACTTGCTTAGTAAAACATTTTCCAGGCAAAAATTACTATAAACGAATCGTAATGTCTTATGATTAACTGAACGCAACTTACTATAGCGCAAAATAATAATCCCAAACATGCTTAATGTCGCAAAGGATATCGTACCCAAACTACGGGGAAGTCGCACTCAGATGGATTTGGCTAAAATTGGGTACACCTGTAGATCCTTCTGTACAATGTTTAAATGGACGTCAAAGCCAGATGACCCCTCTTTGACCCTCTCCTAGTAGGTAATCTGTCACCGGGTGAATAGGTTATTTGATCGGTAGCGGGTCAAGGAGCTGACCTACGGCTTTGACTTCCATTTAAGCATGGTTCAGGAGGTCAAAATCTGTAAGTATACCAAGTTTCGGCCAAATCGAGCTGAGTGCCATCCTTTTGCTATGTGACCTTTTAGTGACCCGTAGAGGGTCAAGGAGGCAACCCAAGGCTTTGACTTCTTTTAAAACATTGTTCAGGTCAAGATGTTTAAGTATACCTAGTTTCTGCTAAATCCAGTTGAGCGCTAGTTCTCCATAGTTTGGGTACGATATCCTTTTTCTATGTGCAAATAGAAGTCAAGAATGCAAAAATCTTAAGATTTTGTTGAATTAAAACAAATTCAAGAAATACAATTTTTTACGCTATTACCAATACTTTTAAATTTTTAAGCGTTAAAAATGTACCTATTCATCTTGAAATGGTTTCTTACACTTAAATAGAAGATAGTAAATTTTGATGATAATTTAAATTTGGGTATAGATTAATGCTTATTTTGAGAACTTTTGAGAAAGTTATAGATTGATAATTTTAATAAACAGCCGGTTCTTAGTGATAGGTCTGCTCCAAAGTCCACTACTGTGACCAAGGCTAAGGCAAGTGTGGTGGTCAGAGGGGAAGGTTTGTGTCAAAGAGAAATCAGTAGTAGTTGTAGGAACAAGTCGTTGAATGTTGACCTAACTAGGTTGGTCAGAGAAGGGATATCGTCCGCCGTAACTACATTTATTCAAAAACCAGAAACTTGTGTAAAAAAAAGATGGGAGCGAGACCAAGTCGGCCGGGCTATACTACTAAATGCTTACCTATTTTTTTCTAGGCCCATTGTGTCCAAGAGCAAGAAGAGATGGGATCAAGTAAATAGACGCAAGCTTCCTCTATAACCCCTCTACTGCCTGCTGTACCTCTACATACATACATAGTAGATTGTAATTGTTTTTCCTTTTGTGAAAGTGCATGGGATCCAACTGCCGAGTAGGTGTAGTATGTACTTGCACCATAATTAATATATCTCCCAAATTCTGCTCTTCGGCTCTCTATACAGAATTATTACTTGGGTTTGGGTATAGGCGCTATTGTATTATGAAAACTCTGGGCTTGTCCACACTAAATGCACGCCGACCGACATCTCTTCTTATCCACGTAGATATGTGATATGGGAACGTGTAACTACACTTTGCGTCCCATTCTGATGAAACGGCCAAAGGATGAGGAAGGAAAAATTAGTCAGTCTTACACCTCATCATTCCTAATCTTGCCAATTCTCAACAGAGTCAGCCTATTTGCAATAAAGTTGCAATAGGTCCCATTGTATCTGCTCATGGGGTCAGACTCTTGACATGAGGGGAACAATGGAGGAACCGGGTTAGGCAGGCCTATGTTACAATGTTACGACAAGGAGGCCTAGATTCCTAATTCATAAGTGGATATTTGTCAAACACTTGCTCATGTCCTCATCCAAGGTAGGCCTTCTTCCCAAATTACAATGAAATATCTTCGATGTCGGAATTTTTATTTTGTTTTTGGAGAAATTCATCATAATCGGGCGGAGGACATTTGTATTCAGATGTATGTTAGGCTACAGATTCTTAGCTCAAGCCTTACCTTGCGTAACTTAATCCATGTAGTCTAAACAGCAATAATAACTTAACATAACAAGGCTCAACATGAGGTCAATGTAGCCGAATTAGCAAACAATGGGATGCATTTTCTGGTAAAAATGTATTCTTTGTCGGCACAAATTTACTCCCTCATTCAAGGTAATCATACAAAGTATACATAAATACACTACTAGTATCACATAAAAGTATTTTAACTTTTTCATAATTTATTTAGCCCGTCAGTTCAGAATAAAGGACGTTTTATTGCATCTCAGAGTTTCTACTTCAAGAGCTTCAAATAAATATATAATACACAAGGTACTGCAGACTTGGAGGCGAATGTGCTTTCCAACGGTTTCGGGAGTTAAATGTTCCATCAATTCGCTATTAATTAATTAACTTATAAGAGAAGTATTTTGTAGGTAGTAGTATACCTTTTACCGTAAAATACAAAATCCAAGTCGTTAATTCAGAAAATGATAAAATGACATTAATTGGATTATATTAACTTGGATTTGGATGAGGAATTTTAATGGAATGCTACATGCTCGAAACTCCGGCAGGTAATCTTAATTCAGGTAAAAAAAATACTACCTACAGTACAAAGGACTATTGGTGTGACAGAATATTCTGGGACTTCGGCCAGTTCAGCTATGCCCTTCCATAGCTAACCACCTAATGCCTTATCCTGATTTAACCAAGTTAAGTCATCGATTTGACCTTCTAATCCTGGGAAGGTGAGGCCTGCCTGGGACTAAGCCTGGCCTTAGCCGAGTCTGTCCCCCCTGCCCTCGCCCCCTGCCCCCCGCGGAACTGCCGCTCGCCTCCTAATCTGTCTCCTAGTAGTGGCCCAAGAGGGCTGCCCATGACAGAGATAGAAGAGACCAGGAAGGTAGAACTAGGCCTTCTCTTGTTTCTCTTGATGGGGGCAACATTATGGGGTTCTCCCTGCCTGCCTGGCCGGGTCCCAGTAGTGGTAGACTACTGGTAGAGGACTCCTCCTAAAAAGAAGATTGGAAAGATGAGAAAAAAGGAGTTTTTGATCGGAGAAACCCAAACCCAAGCCCAGTTTGGTTCATTGACTGAGCCGAATCACACGTGTGGTTCCCTGGTTGTTGGTCAGTCGTAGTAAGGTCGTCCCAGTCCCGTCTCAAGCCCTTCCGTTACAGCCGAAACAGTCTCTGACTCCGCCGCCCACCCTCCAGCCTGGACCATGTGGGAAGTCATCCTGGAGAGCCTGGCCGAGAACTTCGACAAGTTCTTCTTCGGGATCATCACGATCACGATCGTGAGTGCCTTCCTCATGGACATCCGTGACAAGAACTACCCGCCCTTCCCAATGGGCCTCCCCTTCTTCGGCTACATCCCAATGCTCAACTCGAAAGCACCCTACCTCACCCTCACGGAGCTGGCCCAGCAGTACGGGCGGGTCTTTGGGGTCAAGTTCGGCGGGATGGACGCCGTGATCCTGGCCGACGTCAAGCTGATCAAGGAGGCCCTGGGGTCCGACCGCTTCACTTCCCTCCCGCCGCTCCGCCTCACGCACGGGACCAAGACGGAGAAAGGTAATCTGACCCCCGTGTCTTTGAGCATCCAGTCCAGTAGTTGTACGGGTCTGACCCATGTGGGAGGGTTGTGATCCGGAGTGAAGAGTTCGGACACGAGGTCACTGGGCTCTGAGCCCAGGGGTCCCCCGGTCCAAGGAGTGTAGTACGTAGGGAAGAGAACAGTGTTTTGTGCCTTGATATGCTCTCATTGGATTTTGGGGATCTTCAAATTACACGAACGGTGTCAAGAGCGGAGGCACCAGGCTGGACTTTGACCCGGCTCAAGCCCTTTTAATTTGGATCATGATTTGGCCTCGGGGAAGGAGGATTCAAGATTCTGTCAGGACAGTTTCAGGCCCAGAACCCAATGTTCCCTTACTTTTCTGGCCCACTAAACTTGTTTTGTGTGATGGAATTGAGGTCCGTGTGGAGATCCTGCAGTTGGTGATCCGTAAGGCCTGGAATCCTCTCCTAAATCCGTTCCAATTTGATGGAAAGTTCCGGGATCCTCCCTTGCCCTTTTCCCACGGGGTCCCAGTTGTAAGGAAAGAGAAAGCTATAGCAGGACCCAGACAAGACCGATCCTTGCCGAATGTCAATCCCTAGGTTCCCAATATCCCCTTTCTCTTTTTGAACGGGCTGGTTGGTAACTAGGGTTCCTTCGTAGGAGCTCTATCTACCCCAGACTCACCGCCTATTGTTTCAATTACTGTGGGCTCGTCCTAATTCAAAAGGCTGTTGTAGCCAAGGTTGTCAGGAATACACGTTCCTGAACGGGATTCCAAGGAACGGGATCCCTTGAGCCTCCAAACAGGCTATCACAATCATTTCAATGTGCTCATCCCAATCATTCCGTTTGACTTAGTATTATTCCTCCAAAAAAGACTTGGACTTTTGGCATGAAACGTACGAAGGTGAAGAATTGTGTAGCCCTATTTCTCCCCACGTAGAAGCCTCGAAGTTTCCCCTGCAGAAGATAAATAGGAAGAAAATGTAGAGAATGCGTTCCCAAAATACTGCCTGAGCTATCTCCAAATTGTTTCCCTACGACTCACGCCTCCAATTTCATACACTTTAACCAGAAACGCACGCACGCCTTTAGTTTTTAGTGAGGAACGGTAACTCCCCCCATATTTTTTGGTAGGTAATAGATTCCGAGAGACAGGTTGTGGTATATTATTATTGTCTGTAACTATGACTCTAGGCTCCTGTGTGCCCAGTCGGCCCCACCAACGAATATAGGTTAGGCGAGACATTAATTGGATCCTACAATTTGAAAACTGCGAGGAATGTAAAATGATGTAGGAGCTCCCTTTTACCCCAACCACCGAGCCTCCATTCCTCCTTCCCTCTCCATTCCCACCTTGTTTGGCCAACGAAGGTGGAATCACATGGTTACTCCGTTAAGATAGCTGGGATAAATGGCCTGCTCTGGCTGGCGCGGACTTGTCATCCCCGTAGTTAGCTACTCCATGGCTAGTAGCCCCGTTCAAATTTGGGAGATCCCCAAAAGGATCTATTAGGGTTATTAGTCTAGAGATCCGTCCTAGGAGGAGGAAGATTGGGCCGAGTTTAGGCGTGGAAATCTTAATTTCCGACGGCCTAGAGTAGTGGCCCATTTCACGCTACCATACCACCTTGGTTGGGCAGGGCTCTTGTTCCAGTCCAGATCCCCTCATAATGGACCCTTGAGAGGCGGAACTGAATGAGTGAGACTGACTCGAGTGCGTGCCGGAGAGCCTGTCTCTCTCCCTCCGTCCTGGCAAGATAAGAATAGAGTCCTGGTGAGAGGAATTGGCCTGATGGGCCAGTTGGAGGCACAGGAGGACTTTCTCCGTTCATTACTGTGGCAGGAGGCTCAAGCTTAAGGGAGGAGGGGAAGAACGCCCGAAATTAGGAAGACCTTGACATTAGTAGATTGGTTGACAGTGCCGTGTAAGGTTTTATATGGCTAGGCGTCACGGTATCTCAAAATTGAGCTATTCATTACTTCAGTACAAAGCTCGGAATTCTATAGATTTCTCATGTTTTGCATAATACTGGGAGGAAAGTTGTGGAATTTTATAATTTTTTTCGTCCAAAGTTTTTTTCTAAGACCGACTTCAAAGTGGTCCCAATTCATGGGCTTGGGGACAGCTTGAGGAGTAAACTCTCAAGGTGGTGGGAGGGTTGGAAATTTTCCATATTTGTATGAGTGACGGATTAATTGTGCCGCTTCATTAAATTATTTAAATAGGTTTGTGCTGAAAGTGACGGGGCTCAGTTTTGAACATTCCAAATCTTAGAGCA
>JAQFZY010002982.1:0-10485 GCA_034696285.1 Hypogastrura burkilli | reverse complement strand
AGTACTGGATAGGTACCGTAGTACGTCCTTGGCTGCTTTCATGTGCTTTTCCGTATAGCACTGAAAGAAACGAGACAGCGTGTTGACAGCAAAGGAAATGTCAGGTCGGGTGCACCTACTTATGAAGAGGAGGGCTCCGACCAGTTCTTGGTACTTCAGGGATGGGTCATGATTGTCATTGACGGGATCCGGCTCCAGTCTGACGGAAGGGCTCAGAGGTATGTCTGCTCCCCTGCAGTTCTGAAGATTGAATTTCCTGAGTCTCCTCTATATACTCTTCCTGGTGAAGTTGAATACAGTTGTCAGTCACTGTAATTTCAAGTCCTAGGAACTTACGAACCTCATCTGTCACGGTTAGTTTGAAACTATCCTTCAAGCTCGCTATGATAGCATACAGATGGTTAATTTCATTGCCTATAAGTAATCCATCGTCCACGTAGAGTCCAATATGGGATATTCTTCCTTCGCAATCATAAATAAAGAGGCATGGGTCATACGGGGACTGCCTAAATCCAATCCCTGTGATCTTCTTCTTGACCAGTTTGTGCCAATTCCGTCGGCTCTGTTTGAGCCCATACATTCCCTTTTTTAATTGACAGACGTAGTCTCCTTTTGTAGTGTACCCTTCCGGTTGATTCATGAAGACTTGCTCATCTAGGTTGCTGTTTAAGAAGGCGGTACTGACGTCGAACTGGATCATTCGATAATTTTTAGCGGCAGCGACCGCAAACATTGCTTGGACGGTCTCGTAACGGATGACAGGAGCAAAGGTGTCATGGTAATCCACCCCGTGAACTTGAGAATACCCTTTGACTACAAGTCTGGCTTTAAATCTCACCACCCCATCCGGATTTTTCTTAACCTTGAAAACCCACATATTGTTTAAGATCTACCGGTCCTTGGGCCTCTTCACGAGATCCCAAGTGCCATTTGCCATTTGGCTGTTAATTTCCTGCTGAATGGCTTCCAGCCAGTCAAGCTTATCCCAACTTTCCATTGCCTCCTTGTAAGATTTTGGCTCAAGAATTTGCCTGTCATTGACAGCAACTTCGGAGCAATCCTCATCCGTAACCTTAGCAGCATTTTCTTGGTACCTGATAGGCAGTCTCTTTTCTCGCGCCGAACGCCGAACCTAGGGTTGAAGTAGCAACTCGAGGTCAGCTTGAAGCTGTGCTGCCTCTTTCCGTTCTCTGTCATCTTCCTCCATTTCTTCAGCCCATGAGAGAGGTGGTTGAAAAGGTGGTTCCTGATCGTCACTTATTTCGGCTAGCTGGTCATCATCCTCAGCCGAGTCATTTTTCTCCAGAAATTCGTCCAGCTCATCCTCCACCGACAGAATTAGTTCATCAGTTCCATCATCTTCATAGATGATGGGAGCTCTGACCATAGTCCCAGTGTCTTCCTTTTGATTGACTGTGTCCTCTGCGTTTAGGAAAGGCGTGACATCTCCTATTGGCTTGGGTCTACGTGGAATTAGGTCCTCGAGGAAGTCCACATGACGAGAGTAGAAATACTCTTTTAGGTCAGTGTCCCATAGCTTATATTCCCTCGAATCAGGGACGTGTCCGACAAGGATCCCTTCTCTGGTCCTTGTTGTCCATTCTCCTTTCGGATTCAAAATTCGAGCACTGGCCGCACATCCGAAGATCCGAATGTGGGACAAGTTTGGCTTCCTAGCATACACCAGCTCATATGGAGTCTCCTCCAGGTTTGTGGTACTCAACAGCCTGTTTAAAGTGTAGACGGCCGTTGAGACTGCGTCCTGCCAGAAGTCCACGGAAAGCCCGACTTCAATGAGCATTGCCCGTGCCATGTTACGAACAGTCCTAACGTCACGGTCAATTTTTCTGTTGGAGGCGGAGCATCCTGCTGGGGTGAACTCATGCAGTATCCCTTTCTCAGTGATAAAGTTGTTCCATTTATTATTATCGAACTCCGTCCCCTGATCTGATTTTATCTTCTTGACCGATCGCCCGGTCTGTTTTTCGAATATGCGAACAGCCTCAATAAGGTTACTCACAGTCATCTCGGCTTCCTTGGTCTTTTGGAAGTATGCAATCCGGAAGTTGGAAGTATTATCTTTTATTAACAGAAAATACTTGTTTTTCTGTTTACTGAGCGAGACTGCATGAACCAGATCGGTATGCAGTAGTTCTCCCACTGCATAACCTCTCTCGGTCTGCGTCTTGTACGGCTTAAGTGTAGCCTTGGCTTTAATACACACATCACATGTAATTCATCCTCGAGCTCATCTCTGGGTCCCAGGAACACTGCTTCACTGTTGATGGACCTCTTGATAAACTCAAAGTTTACGTGACCAAGCCTTTCGTGCCATCGTGGTTCCGAGTAAGTCGTGACACGAAAAGACTTTCTTGTAGGTTCCAGCGGTTTAAAAACCATAACCTGCATGCCGTCTTCTTCAAGAACAGACTGGATACTCTCCCGTTTTTCTCTATTAAAGAAGGTCGTTCCCTCTGAAGTGCTGTGTGCAGTGTACCCCTCATTCAGAATTGTACTATGGGAGAACAAGTTAGCTCCTCCGGGTAAATACAAGGTATTTTTTAGCTCGATTACTTCCCATTTTTTGGCAATCAGGGCCATCATAGCTACGGTTCCCCGTCCATGAATGTCCGCGAATTTGTTCGAGGCTACTTGTAGCTTCCCTGGGACGCCAAACTCCTTGTAAGACGTGAACCATTCCTTTCGCCCACAGACATGGGTATTTGTCCCGCTGTCACTGTACCAGACAAAGCGTTTCCTTGCTGCCTCGCTCCTGGAGTCTTCACTCCGCTTTGACCCGTAATTTGTCATAATTCCGGAGAAAGATCGGTTCTCATCACTCTTTCTCCTTTCTTGGCCTCCTTCCTCCGGACTTTCCTTCCTGGGTTTCTGAGGTGGCTCTTGTGCCTTATCCGGGGATTTACAATCCGCCTTGTAGTGGCCGAATTTATTGCACTTGTGGCATTTCCCTGGCTTTCGCCCTTGGCCCCTTCCCCCTTTCTTTTGGAAGTTCCCCGCATATCCAGCTTTCTGGGCTGAAAATGCTTTCTCGGACTTCTCAGACTTATTCCAGCTGGCATAACGGGACTCATGTAGCTTTAGTTTTTGCACTAAATTGGCTACGGTCTTCTCCTTTTCAGAGAGTACGCTCCAGGACTCAACGAAACTCTCGAATCTCGGTCCCTTCAGCTCATGTAGGACCTTTCCTATGATAGCTTCATCGTCGAAACTCATGTATCCTATTTTATTTAGCTGCCCGGCTACATTGTGGAGCTTTATAATGAGCTCGGTCGGTGTTTTGTCCTCCAGCTCCATGCTGTAGAACTCCTGGATTAGTTCCTGCTTGGTCCAAGCAGTGGATTGTCCATAAGTGTCCGCCAACGTCTTCCACATCTCGTGAGCAGTAGAACAGGAGAATATGTGGGATGTCAACTTCTCCTCTACCGTCTGCAGGATGACCCCCATCCCGGCACGGTTCCTTATGTCCCATACAAGTTGTAAGTCCGTATCTGTGGCGTGACGGGCCTCAGTTCCAAATACAATCTTATGTATCTCTGGTGCCCAAATAATGTTCTCCACTGACAGCTTCCATAACGAGTAGTTCTTGGCGCTCTCCAGCTTCTTGATCAGGCTTGATCTTCTGTGATCAAGTTTAATCGGTTTCGCCTTAGTAGTCATGATTCCGTGCTAATCCTTCAATTTGTCTGTAAATTGAAAGAGAATACCTCTTGAAATCAACTGCACGTACCCAAAATCTATAGGCTTGCCTCTGGAGTACTTATTTTTCTCAAATAAGTACACTATACTTCAAAGCTACGAATTTTTATTTTTCTCAAATAAAAATACTGCGTACCTCAAAGTTACAGCTTTGTTGCTTGCAGAAATCTTCTCGAGATCCGAAGCGGTCCGTGTTGATAACGTGTTACGTTTAATACTTAAGAAACGTTCTGGGCTTCTCGAGCAGAGTCACGATTAAGACTGATTTATTCAGGTCAACAGCAGGGTTTATATATCCGAATCACAAGACGGGCCAAATGGATGCAGCTATAAGTATAGGTACATACTACTACTATATATAAGACAGAGCCTTGAAAAGCAAGGCTCCCTTAAAGTGTACACAAGAGGGATTCATAACAATACAAGGCTGAAACCTTTTGTGAGGAGCTGGACTCAAAAACAAGATAGGAAAGTTTCTCCTGGACTATGTACTACTACAATGTCCAGAGCATGAACGGCATTGAGATACGAATAGTTTTTTTGTATTACAATAACAACATAGATGACTATTACTATTATTGTAACACTGTCCTTAAGATCTTCAAGTTCACTTACGTACCCCGTAAAAACAAGATTAGTGTCATCTACATATATCTGAGGCATGCTGTGCTTAATTACCTCAGGCAGGTCATTGATATAATATGTAAATAATGGGGGGCCCAGAACGCTCCCTTGGACGAGACCGATCTCAAAACTGCATAGGTCGGATAACCTCCCTTTTATGTCGACAAATTTCTTCCTATTGTTAAAGTAGTTTCGTAACCAAAAATCAGATATTTTGTACTTATCTAGCAACTTACGCAAAAGCTTCTCTCTGTAGACAGAAGGAAACGCGTTTCTTAAATCCAGGCTTACCACAGCACAAACCTTGTTGACATCCAATTCCTTTCGTAATGTGTCGACTAAGGCGATCAAAGCATGTTCTGTAGAGTGACTTTGTCTGCTTCCTAATTGGTATTTACTTAAAAACGACGCTTCATTAACAAATGTTGTCAGTTTTTTAAAATACATTTTCTCCATAAGTGACATACAGAATGGAGAAATGTTTATAGACCGGAAATCCTTATTTAATTTCGCCTTTTCAACTTTAGGAATAGGTACGACGCGCGTTATCTTAAGTATATCCGGGATAATTCCATTCTGGAAGCTCATGTTACACAAGGTAAGCATACTGTCTACAAACCTGTCACTGCCCATCCGTACGCCGATCATTCTTTTGCATATTCCGGTAACGTCAACTTGTGTTCTTCCAGGCATTCAGCAGGTCGGCCCTAGATATTTCGTTGACAAAAAACACTGAGTTGTCTAAGGGACAGGCGTAGTCCTTGAGCAGTGTGTTGTGAGGATTGACCTGAGGTGGGAATGGAAAGGTAACGTAAAATTCATTCAGCTCATTTGGTATTAACTCGTCGTAATTGCATGAACCATTTTTCTTGAATGAAATATTAAACATGTTGAGCATTGTATCCCAGATACCTTTTTTCTTGATACTTGATACTTTGGGTGAAATGAACTTTTGCATCAATAAATGCAGCCCGCTTAATTACTGCCTTCAGCCCTTTGTTCACTGCTTTATGATAAGGAATTCCAGTAGCCTTCCATCTTTTATAATGGAAACTGGCATCCCTCATTATGCCCTTTGTCTTATCAGAAACAGGAAAATTCAGGTTCTTACCTTTTATCATAATTGTTTTTGCTGGAGCAAGCTTATCGTATACGCTAATAACGCTTTTCACAAAAAATGTAAAATGCGTATTTACATCAGTTTCCTTTTCTTCCAAAAAGGTTGTAGTCCGTATCACTTCATTGAGTTCAACAATATCAATTCCTTTAAAGTTCCTGAACAATTTTTTTTACCTCGTCCCGTTTCACTAAAAGTTCAAAACATGTTAGGCAATGGTCAGATATGTAATATTCAACAACCTGTGCTGCTCCAGCGTTACACTTATCATTAGTAAGAATTAAGTCAAGAAGGCTTGCTCCCCTAGTAGGTACTTGTATTAGTTGGAGGATCGAATGGTTTTTTATCACAGATAAAAACTTTCTTACCTTACTGTGCCTATTATCTGACGGTTGGGACAAAATATTAAAATTTAAATCACCACAAATGTATAACTGTTATTGTAGTGACAAAAGCTGCTTTATAACAATATCAAGGTTAAATCATTTTCGTCATGGTCGGTTCTGTATACGCCACACACAATAAATGATATGTTGAAGGTAAGCTGAAAATATGTACACAGTAGCTCTAGGGAATTTGGATGTTTAAAATTACTTACGTCCATCGTTACAGGATATGCGTTGAGATATGATTTGTACAGGATTGCTACCCCACCTCCGTGACTTACTCTGTCATTTCTTAAGACGGCGTAACCTTTAGGGGTGCAACTATTTACATAAGGCTTAAACCATGTTTCCGTCATACACAAAATATCAAGATTAGTCTCAGACAACATTTGAAAAATTGAGAAATAATTTTTGTCATACGACCTTACATTCTGATGTCGGATTTTTATTTTCTGATCCCCTAGTCAATTCTTTGGCGGGTTGTGTGTTATGTTATCCGATGATTTCCGAAAACCAGGGAAGTCCGATCCCTGCGTCCCGGAAATGTCCATTTCCTCTCGTAAGTTCACATGTTGCTGCTGTATGTTTGCACTCCTCCGTCTGAATGTTGGTTTTCTTGCTTGTACGAGTTTATTTTCCGAATCCAGTTCATAACATACTTCGTCAATAAAGAGCCTGTCTCCCAACAAGCGGGTCTTCCTAATTTGGATGCCTTGTTACATTCAATTCGAAGGAGGCGTCTTCGATTATGAGTTTTGGGGGGCAAGTCTTCGTTGATGTAAATATTAAAATGTTTCTCATGTAGTCTATTTCGCAAATTCAGTACCTGATTACGCTTCGACTTAAACTTGAATTTGATCCGTACTGGCCTCGATAAGTGATTATTCAGTTGACCAATTCTAAAAGCGGCGTCCAACCCTATATTCGTAATATCTAGATTTTCTGAGATGAGCTTTTCAATTCATGCTATGAGCTCTGCCTCATTTTCGTGTACAACCTCCCCGAGCCCAACAACAGTTAAATTCATTTTTCGCATTTCAATGCGAATCTTTCAAGCTCGAGTGCATGAGAGTCAGTTTTGGTTGTTTCTTCTCTTAACTGTATTTCGACAGTATCAACCCTCTTTGATATTGATTGAATTACACTCACCACCAAGTCGAATTTTTCCTTGAACTCAGATTTTAGCTTGTTTAACACAAGTTTGAATTTGAGTCAAAGAAGTGGTTGTTTGTGCATTTCCGGCCAAGCAATTCTCGTTAAACTTTGCCATCATATTAATGATGTGCTCGTTCATACTCACGGTCTCAGTCACTGTCACTTTCTTGCTCATGGCTTTATGCAATTTTCCGTTTTTTGACATCCTTTGTTTTCTTAGATTTAATTATTAAACTAGGGTCCTTCTGCCTTTTAGTACCGTTGGGCATCTTCAGGTTACATCTTCGGTCACTTCTTACAACTACCCTGCCTGTCTTTCTTGTGATAAGAGAAACAAATGAGAAACAAATGAGTTAATATGGCTAAGTCTATTTATTTATGGGGCAGGAAACCCAAGACACGTCCGTACTGGTCGAGAGTCAGACTGGAACTTATTATATAATGTGCTTCGCGCAGTTCGAGTTTATATACAAGTGGTGCTCGATCTAATTAGTATACTATACGTCGTTTACTTCGTGTTTACATATAATTCGTGTTAGTGTACTTGATCCGAACGATACATGCTTTGGTGGCATATAAGACCTTCAATTGGAAAATGGTTAAACGCTTAGCCGCGCGACCCGTGAAAAGAGCCATGTTAAATATTTTGCTCCCTAGGGCTTGGCTCCTAAGACGAGGAAACACGGCATGGAGTGAGCGATAAATTGCATCTTGTTAAGCGTTGTAAAAATCCATTTTATGCTAAACGGGCTTAGTAGGATCGGGTAGAAGGATCGCGTCGAAGCGAAGCAAAATTGTCTTATTATGCTCAATTATATATGAACTGTACGAAGCAGTTTTGGGTGTGACGGACAGACAGGCAGACATACATCATCCCATAAGAAATTTTGGCCTAAAACACGTGAACTCCGTTATAAAAAAAATCAGACCAAGTTATTTTTACCAGAAGGGCTATTTTGTTTCAACCTTGGTTATGCGACACCATATGCTAGCCGGGAACCGTGTTATGGCAACAATTTTCCCCTTTCCAATGACGATGAACCCCATGATGACTTCTTTCGTTTCTGCAAGTAAGCTTATCCTGAGATTAATGACGCAAAAATTATAATTATCACTGATCGGGAGAAAGGAATCCGCAATGCTATCCAGGTACATCTTCCATTAGCAACTAATTTGCTGTGTTGGAACCACTTGCGTCTTGTTATACTTCGGTTAACAGAAGTAAATAAAAAGTGTTTTCTGAAACAATTTTGTCAAATTCTGTGTTATGTTAATTTATGCACAGAATATTACTCATTGGTGTAAGAAAAAGAACATTAACACAAGAGCCTTAAACAGATACGCTGCTAAATATAAAGAGCTACTTCACAGTCCAAGTGAAGCAGAGTTCTTCCGGCTTCGTGACCAATTTGTGCTGCAGTGGGATACGTCATTTATAAAGTAAATCGCATGTTATTTAAGTTGGTCTTATTTAGGTCAGTACTTGCTAAATCATTAATTTTTGTCACTGAACTCTGTATGTACCCTTTTGTATATAGATACTACACAAAATATGAAGAGAAGGACATGTTAACCAACGGACGATGGGTTCTAGAAAATTACAATCTCTACAACTCTACATCCGGATTTACTAATAATGCAATGTGAGCTATTGTATTGTGTTGTGCTTAATACTTTGACAAAATAGACAAACTTATATTTCGTTATTTCTAGTGAGTCTGTTAATGCCCAAATTGCACGGATTTTGAGCGACCAGATCCAACAATGATAACTGCAATCAGTGCACTGTACTTTCTTCAAGTAAATTCTTTGTTAGAGCTGCAAAGCCTTGCAAAGAGTCTTAACTGGCATTTAAAACCCCATCAACCCATTCAGGGGATTTATGTACCCACCAACTTTACAGACTGTGTCAAGCCGAACATTATTGAGCACATGCTATTAGAAGGTATCATACCGGAAAATTTAGAATTAATCCGAGGAAGAAAAATGCCGAAACCCGGCGACTTATCCACGATCAAGGAATCGTTAAATTCTTTCTCATGAAGGGACGAGCGCATAACATACCTAGCAAAGAGGTATATGAATTGTAACCGGGCTACAGGAAAGCAGTACATGGTGAGTCCCCGTTAAGTAAACATTGACCTTTTGTGATAGCCAGAACCAGATCGGCGGTTTTATATAATAAGCTAAAGTATAATTTAAATTTTCTTTTAGGTAAATTTGTGCGAAGGAACATGTGATTGCTGCAAGGAAGGGATGTGTGCTCATTATCTTTGTGTCTTAAAAGCGAACGGTGGGTTTGCTGTCTAAATTATAATTGTAGTATAATAATAGCACGTGTAGTATAATGCATACGGCTTGTATACCAGCTAATACGATGCATTGTACTGATCACTTGCTCACGTTTAGGCTTTAAAATGATGAAGCAAATTATAATTCCTAAAGGTCAAACATCTGGCGTTACTGATATTTACATATGCACACGGCTACGAAGCATCGAGAGAAAAGTTCCAGTTCGTGGTAGAGTTTGGCTTATTGTTACAGCGGACGAGCCACTAACACAAGGTGAGTTAGAAATCGGCAAAGCCAATCTTCAGTGTATTGAAAGTGCGATGTCCTTGATACTGTTATCACTCTATTAACTTAATATATATTTATGTTTGGCTACGGAGAACTTCGTGAATCCTTTTGACGATGGGCCGGTAAATGATGCCCGCGACGTTGATCATGATTCAAGTAACGAGCTTCAGGAGGGTGAGGATTTACACAATCTAAATTAGAATAGGAATTTTTGTTTCGATGACGATGAATCTGATGAGGGAGATTGCTGAGGGAGATTGCAGATGCATGAGGTCCCTGATTACGATGAAACTGAATATGAAGACTTAGACGGCGAGCTAGGAGGTTGTGAGCCAGACACAGGAGACAACTGGTACAAACTGTCACACGGGCATTAAGTACGAAGTATTTGGTGAGTCAGACAGTGAGGGGGAAGACGGCAGCCCTAATAACTGAACTGTTGGCGTTACATACAGTGTGGTTAACAATGGTCGGCTACACGAAGACAACGATATGAAATCCGACAATGATGAAGATCATAGATGTAGAAAAATCTGACGGAAGTGATGATGGAAAAAAGTCGAATAGCAATGACGTTCTCATGAAAGGGCAAGCATAGCCTTGCAAAGAGCAGACAAAAAGCTGACATAAACGAAGGGCTTCAGAAAATTGTAAATGAGTCCTTCCTAAAATTAACCTTGCTTCCGACTATAATGCCCAGGAACCTCAGCACGAAGTTATTAAACTCTGGTGCAGGAAATGTCAGTGTTGCTGATATAGTGTCCCTTCAGGTAATACATAAAACTACCTTTATTGATGCCGCACTACTAAGTTTTCATGCTATTAATTTAAAACCTGCTTTCAGCAGCCTGTGACCAAAAGGTGTAACCAAAATCTGAGTATTTTGAAAAATGCATTCTGTTTCTC
>JAQFZY010002981.1:0-10485 GCA_034696285.1 Hypogastrura burkilli | reverse complement strand
AATTCGGTAATGTGCCCATAAATCATAGCAACACGTTTCAGTACTACATCCAGGCTCCAGGCCCAAACCGTTGACGTAATAATGAAGACCCGGAATTAGAATGCGTAAATACAGATATATAGTATATACATAGAGTCTCTTGGGCCAATTTCCCTTTCCACTGCTGGCCCCTCTTAATCGATTCATATCAATAAGCAACTGTAAGGTAGGAGCTTGGTTCGGACTACGCACATGTAGACGGAAAGTTGATTTGGGGGACAAGGTGCGTTGGGCTAGCTCTGTTTGCGAAGCCTGTTCCAACTCCTTTGGCTAATAATTTATTCAGGTGTCCCTTTTGTTTGAGAGACGGACTGAATGACTACCAGAGCCAGCCAGAATGCTTTATGGATTCCAGGTTATAGTAAAAGTAATAATTATAATGAAAGAGGCCCCCGGAATGGAATATTTACGACTACTGGGACCGGGATGGAGGGGACTGGAATAAAAATGTCAGAAAGTATCTCTTTGGGCCGGTCCGGCTCCCAATCCCAATACCAGTCTCCTATGCTCAGAATTAGAGCGGCGGCCCGAGCACGCAATCATCAATATTAAATGAGTTCTAATGCCTCGGCCTGGCCCACTCTGTCCCATCCAGTCGGCTCCCCAATTTTAAACTCATTTGAGTGATTGGGAAGGAAGAGGCCGGGAATTAAAGGGAACGCAGGCTCCACTCTCCAGCTTTACATTAGTCCTATTTAGCAGAGAATATGCCACGTTGGGCGAAGTCTGGCCACTTCCGCCTTACTAGGTTCATGTTCGCTGTCCGGAAAGAAACGATAGCATACAAAGCTTAAGCAGACTCAATTCATTTCTGTGTAATCCTAAACTAACATAATTTAAGCCAAGCTAAATAAATTAACCCAGCTTTAGTTAATCCTAGGTAGCGAAGGCAGTAACCTAACCTTACTTAAACCAAGCTCTATAAACAGTAGCTTAACCTAACTTAATCCGATAAAATGAGATATGTAGTAATAGAAGTTGACAGGATAGTTTGATTTTTGCCTTTTCCTGTAAACCCTATTTCTCCGACTCAAACTTATTACCGGACTTACGTTAGAAAATGAATGGGTAGGATACGTAGGCAGTAGGCACACACCTCTGAGTCTTTCTGAGGGGGAACTTAGTGTCATCACGTGAGTAGGCTGGGCCTAGCTCTTGACAAAGGGACCTAGATCTTGAGGCTGAGGCCGTAATGCTTGGTAATGTTGGTGGGAAGGAATTTGGGGAGAGAGGAGGAGACTCCTTGGAGCTCTGCCAGGGACCCTCTCACAACTTTCCATTTCTTTCAACTACTTACTTTTCCCTATTTCGGCCAGCCTAAACTTTCTCCCTTCCCACCTTTTCCCCCAACATCTTCTTCGGATCCGACACACTATGTAGATTATTCCTATCATCCTATCTTGTCCTGCCGCATAGGCACCGGCAAACGGCGCTCACAGCTCCCAGCTTTCGGAGGATCCCAAAACTCGGGATTCCACCGATGGGAAAACGCCACAGCCTCCAAAGTTATTTTGGACTTTTCTAAATTTCCATTTTGGACACGTTTGGCCCCTAGTAGTCACACAAACATATTTTGAACAGCTCGGGACAAAGGCTGGGCCCGAGAATCCATATCCTACACACGCTCCTGCAGATATGATCTACCTCACTACGTACAGGAAAGGTAGGGGATCCTAATTAATTGGAAGAGACAGGGCTTCCCATGCAGGGCTAGGACTCCTCAATTATGAATGATGCTCTGGAGATCCCAGCTTGTTCCCCTTCGACGGAACCGCCCATTCGGCCCATAATAGCGCTCTGATTTTTGAGGCTGATGGGATTCTAATGGGATTATAACCGGCGGAGGAGAAAGTAATGTTGATTCCTTTATCTGATTTGTGGGCGTCCCTCTTAGATTCTGAGCTGGTTCTCGGGTCCCAGGTCCGGGTCCGGGAAGTGCGAGAAGGAGTGAAAAGTCCCATTGAATTTGAAATGTGGGAGATTTGAAGAGACAAGGGGCCTGGGTCCTTCCGTCTAGCCTGGCCCAGGCTCTCCTCTCTTCCTATCCCGTCCTATGGTAGTAAGTCCATAGTGCTAGAAGGAGGAGAGTCTAGACCTAATTCCTTCCTGGCTTCCGAGCCGTGGAGAAAGTTGGTCCTGTGTCAGCCTGAGCCCTGAGCCCAAGCAAGCCCCTTTCCTGCCCAGGAGAGAGCGAGCGGCGTGCTTGAGAGACCTAAGCCCTGCGTCCTGGACTCATATTGATCCCACAGCCCGTCCCCGCCTTCCCTACAACCGGGGAAAGTCCTCCAGAAGGAGCAGACGGCCAAGGGGAAAGTCTCAAAGGCTGGATTTACTCGGAAAGGGAAGGAAGTCGGTTGTAGGAATCCTCCTGAACCATATATGCCCGGCTCCTAGATCATTCGGATCCCTCTGGATGCAGGGATAAATCGGATCCTGGCTCTATACGCTACTCTCTCCTGACCACCGCTCCATTGACCTAAGCGTAATGCTAATGTTTACATTACTAAACCGAACGGCCTAATTAACTCCTCTCTCCCTTCCTGTTTGTGCAAACTGAATGAGGAGGGCCGTCGGGAATTCCAGCCCGGAGTCATTGTTCTCTCTCCCTGGCACTTGTTGTGGAGCTTGCAATTACAATATGTACATACGTACTTAGGAACTCCTACAGACTACCTACCGGCTATTTACGTTTCCCCTGACTCAGCCGCTGCGGTTGAACCCAATTTATATGGTAGTAGTAGGTATTACTGCAAGTGCTCATCCGCTCGGAGTTGCATCAGAAGCGTAGGCTTCCTGGTTCTGAACGTCAACCTCTGCGGTTGACATTTGACGCACTGCTGGAAGGTTTCGTACTGGGCTTGGAATAGGGCATGGGTTAGTTCGGAATCCTGGGCTCTTCTTGCAAGTACTTAAGATTAGTGGTTTGGTGTACCTATATTTGCGAAAGTGCCGAATTTTAGAGGAGGAGAGGTAAGCATAAGCAGGCCTGGCACTGGGCACCCAATCCGCTTAGTACATATACACACATGCTCGGGCCTGACGTGCAGAATCTAATTTATGGGCCGGTGTTAAAATATTTAATGTCTCGTCACGTACTGTCTTTCCTTCTGGTCTAGTTCCTGCCTATTGTAAATTTTAATGATTTCGCTAATTCAGTGAGCTGAATTAGCACATCGATTGGAAGACTACTGCTGAGTCTTCGGGTAGACCTCGTCTGGTCTGTAGAACCTACAGGATTTATAAACATGAAAGGTTCTGTATAGTGTAAATACCTGGCCTCCAGGATCCACAATTGAGACTTTAGACCTGTTTCCGGAGTCCGAGTCCATGTCGGAGTCTGTGGATGGAAGTGATTGAGATGAATGTTATTGGAGGGTCGTAGACTTCTAGTGCTTTCCCTCACTTCATTTCCATTTTGGGCGAGAGAGTCTGGGATCTTGCATGTAATGTTTTTAAGGGCGGAGGTAGGCATACAGATGGAAGGAGCGAATCGATTCCGAATCCCTCTGAATCTTTCAAGAATGAGCTTACTTTTACTTGGCCTACCTACGGGATCGTTGTGTACTGAGCCTGCCTGGGCGGCTGTCTCTCTCCTTTCACCACAATTCACTCAATTTATGGTTGTCATTTCTCTTTCTCTGAGCACAAAGTGCTGTCCCAAGAAATGTCACTCCGGGTTTCACGCAGGGAGGCAGATACTAGTAGATACGGCCATTGTCCAATGACACTCTCCTCCTGCACGGAGAAGGGGCTCTTAAATTATGGAGACCTATCTCTTCCGTAGGATGGATTCCAAAATGTGTCCAAAGTCAAATTGAATAGACTGGGAGGGATTTAGTCCGTATTCAATTTCAATATGCTAGTGCGCGTTAACCTACCAACCCCAAATGTTTTATACAGCCCTGAGTAACTATTAACTCAGGTCCCGATTTCTCAATAGCGGCGGAAAGAGAAATTGAAATTCGTTCCGCATGTAGGTAAGATCATAAAAATATCAACCATTAAATATGCGAGGAATATTCTCATGCTCATATATTTAAGTACGTCTATCACCCTTAATCCGCAATATCAGTGCAGGTATTAAATGACATCCTATTGCGAGTTATGAATCTTGAGCTTTACGGGCATCCTTTCTAAAGGTTGAAGAAGGAACGAAATTCAGGTAGCTATAACTTTCGTTCTCTGACACTGGCCGCAAGTGGTTTTGACAGTCTCGATACTTCGTTTTCGTAAGTGTGATAAATATTTAGTACGTGGGATTGATTTACTCGAAAAGTCATAAAAATACGAGACTGGTAGGAGGATCGAAACTGGAATTTGGGCTCGGGATTCGTGATGCCTCCACACGAAATACGGTACTCCGTGTATGAGAGCTCAACATTTAGGAATAGGGTGAGAAAGTTGGAGAGTAAATGGGACAGGTCAAACTTTTTACGGTTTCGTGATAAATTATAGTTGAGGCGGAAGTCCAGGCCATGTCGCTCCACACGGCTGGAAATACTTTACGAATAGAGCAGGGAATTATTGGACATGCCATATTTCCTGCATCCTGCCTGCATATCATATTTCGGAATCACGGGTTTAAAGCTGTAGTTGCAAAGGCCAGAGTAGGCATCTATAATGTCATGTTAATAAATTTGGGGTACAAAAGCTGCACGTCTGGCTAAATAAGGCTAACAGGGTCTCAAATATCAAGAGTAAGTCAGCTCAGCCCAAAACCCAAATGTTGCAAAACCCAAAACAGCTAGAAGGGTATTTTTGCAGTAGCTGCTTATTCCCCTATACTTTGATAGACTTAGCCTGACGTAATCTGCGACATGTGCAAAGCCTGTGATTTTGACCTTATTGATAAGGGTAGAGGTAGACACGAATGCATTTTAATGTTATTGGGGTTAGTAGGGAGATAGGGACTTTGTTTGCCGGAGATATGAATGTGTTACAATTTATTACGTGCCAGGTAGCACTTGATTCTTTATCCAATTCGAACAAATAATAGCGACCGGCCAATGTATCTGTCGCTTCAACAGGCGAAACGAAGCCGAGAGCTCTTTGCATAAAGCTCCGGTGAGCTTTTCACTTACTATTCCCAGGGAACATAAGCAGGGTACTCTTCAAGGTGGTTTTATAACAAATTAGTGTGCTTGTGATCCCACTTCACTTTTGCATGATATAATCCTTGCCTCCACTTATTCCCAGTTACGCCTGAACGGATCAGTTATAAGCACACGGAATGTTCATTCTGCTACTGGATAATACTCCCCCGTGTGGAAGATTTTCTTTTCGTATTTATTTGAACACCTGTCCATAATTTCCCTGTTTGCTCGACTTCGGCCTTTTTCCTTTCTGAATGTCCAGATAAGCGTTGTAAGGTGAAAATTAGGACTGTTTGCACATACTTGAGACTGAATAGCGAGTCCCTTCGTTCCGACGATAAACTCCTGCTAAATATCCTACCCAACGCCCAATAATTCCCATAATTTAGTCCATTTTGCTGGATAATGGGCTAGTATTATATTTCTGCACTCCATATGGGATTGAAGTATAATATTCATTTGATGGGCTCATGTGGAAGCCATGCCTACCGGCTTCGGCATAGTACTTGTCATGCAGGCATGCCTCGGCGAATAATGAGGAGCCAGGGACTTTTTATATGCCGGATACTCTTGAATAATGTGTGTTAATTTTTTGCCCTGTCTCCTTCCACCCAGTCCGGGGTAACCTATAGAAGAGAAGTGCCTAGGTTTGATGTGGTGTGTGAATTAGGGATTATTACGCAATGTGTGGAGTTCATGTTAGAAGAAGGGAGTAGGAGAGCCGGCCGGAGTCTGGGCTACTTGAATATGCAAAACCCGTCGTGTGTAACATTACAAGGAGATACCATCCAGCGTAGTAGCAGCTAGACACTTCGCATTCGTTATGCTAGGGTCCATTGCAACTTGGATTATGCGGGATGGATGTGAATGTGAGTACCAAAAAGTAGGCCTACAGCTCCATGTCGAGGATGTTTTTTCGTACCTAGAAATTTAGGGCTAAACCACCTACTGGATCGATTGTAAATTGTACTTTTACAACCTTATAAAGAGCTTGCCAACAATGGCGCTCTGGAGAAACGTGCGAAAAATTACTCCAGGGGCGTCCGTAGGTCTGGAACGTTTAGGCAAATTTGTTAACACCGGTTGTGTGTTAGGGTTTGCTCATTTTAATACATATGTACCTATATGGTTGGTATCCGGGTAATATTGGTTAAAGCCAAAATGGCTAATTTTACTTTGCTCAGCCGCTCCATATAAACATAATATATTATAGCTTAGGTTAGGTTTGAAAAAAACCGTTGACCTAAATAATAGCATTTACAAATACAACTGCAACAGGTACCCCTAAACACTGAAGTCATACATAGATACATAGTTGGCTGTTATTTAACCAAGCTAAGAGATAGGTACTGAATTCTCTCATAGTTGTTTAGAAAAAATTATATATATTTCCGGTTTCGATTAGATATGATGTTGTTTGTCGGTAGAAAGGAAAAAAAAAACTATACAGGTCAACTTTGGAGACAGCTCCTGTACAACGATGTTTACTATCATGCACGGTAAGGTTCTAGCTGAAATCCCTTCTATATATCGATGCCTACTGCTGAGCGCTAAAGTTC
Source organism: Hypogastrura burkilli (assembly GCA_034696285.1). Taxonomy (NCBI): domain Eukaryota; kingdom Metazoa; phylum Arthropoda; class Collembola; order Poduromorpha; family Hypogastruridae; genus Hypogastrura; species Hypogastrura burkilli. The sequence continues at coordinate 3,794 of JAQFZY010002981.1, read as the reverse complement.
AAACTGGCATCCCTTGTATGCCGATGTGCGCTAAAGTTTAAACGGGCATCCCTGGTATACCGATGCGCGCTCAAGTTCAAAGTGGGTTTAAGAGTATTGATTTCGTACAATGATGATCAGTCGGCTATAGTTTTGAAGTCCCACTTCTTGGACTGAATTTGTCGGAGAGGGGTCTGTAGCCTGACCTGGGCACTCCTCACTTCCCTCCTGAATATGCTGAAGCACATCTTTGAGCTTAGTAGCCAAGTGTGTGTGGGTATATAGAGCCATTTCTGCGTGGAGCCAGTTCTGACTGGTAATTTTCCAAGGGATGGATGGGAGGATAGGGTTCCCCGGCCGGCATCTCTACAGCATGCATGCGGGCCTGCCTGGTTGGTTGTGGCTAAGGTGAGGCTGGTGCTGGTGCTGGTGGGACTCTTATCTTAGTGAGGTCGAACAAGGTTTACGTTCCCTACACCCAACAAGCAAGCACTACTGGCTGGGCTGTGCGTTAGCTAAAGAAGTAGGGCCCCGGAGCAGGTTGGGTCCAGCAGACGGTTGGCAGCGGCGGTGCTGGAAGGGTGTGGACGTGAACTAAACCAAGGCCTGACGGTTACGCTCTCACTGTAGTAGAACAGTACTCCAGACTCATTTAGCCAAACATCTTTAGCATTCTCTGTCTCTGCCTCAGCATGATTTGAGCCTCTGCTCTGGGTGAGTAACAGTTCCAACTTAATTAGGATAATGGGCAGAGGTTATTTTCTATGCGGAGTCGGCCCAAATTGCCCAACTGGGACACCTTATGGAGATCCCTAATAATTAGATTCACATTTTAGCTGTCCATAACGGGAGTGCGTGAGGAGCCAAAGGCAAGGAACTTGGATTCGAATCTCTCCATCCAGGACGCTTTCCAAGTCCATGTCACATCTTTGAAAAATTATTGATCTGAGTCTAAAGTCTAAAGACAAAAGATCCAGCCGGGAGTAGGCTATGGCTATATAGTCTGTTCCGCACGCAAGGCAGAGTCCGCTGCTTGTCAATGTCATTTCAAAGAGTTGAATTGGAATTGGAGATGAGGTCTATCTTCTGGGCTGGACGGGTTGGACAAAAACATAAGATTTAGTACCTCTGCATATAATTATGTAGGTATATATGTAAATGGAGGAGCTGAATGATGGACGAGATCTCATCTTGCTTCATAAGCCGGCCAGGCTCGAATAAATTCCTCACGTAGTCAATTCATATAGCCTAAGGTCAAACCCTTTGAGACTGAGAGTAGATTTTGAGAACGTGTCATTATGTAATACTCATTTTGTGCGATGGACCATGAATTGGCTACCTTGTAATGCTCACTGATAAGGATGCCTGGGACGCGTAGTGCTAAATACTAAACTAATATGGACGGTTTGTTTTACGAAAGGTGTCCAGAAGTACGAGCCCAATCCCAGTACTCTGCCTTTGAAGTCCTGCTTTGTATGAGGAGGAGGGACAGTTGTCTGGGAAAGGAAGATGAGAAGGAAGCAGGCATAACTTGGCCCTTTAATTAAATCCTTTGATGAAAAGTGAGCTTTGGGGGCTTTTCTTTCAGATAGGAAGGACTCGGGTTCTTCAAAGAATAATTTTCTCACACTTCGGTCCAGAGCATTTTTTTTAAATAGAAAAACTTTCGAGTCCGGAGTCCGGACAGGCACCGGCCCATACTTTGCTAAACGCGTGAGACAGAATAACTGGGCTTACTTTGGGACGAGTCAAATTTTCTGAAGCGTAAGAACAATAGGTAGGTACTCATTGCACTGTGCTTGTTGCCTGTGCAATTTAGTACAGCATATCCGTAGCAATACGTATTCCTGGAATTATTCGCTGGATAATTAGACTGCCTACTGTTTCCTTTCGTCATTAGTCAGCATACTGACTAATGGGCGTGCTTGTTTACTACTTACTTACCGAAGGACGTATCGAATAGCATTGTGAGCATTTGATTATGGTATGGGTATGTTTAGTTGTAGTTACTGTATGCACCGAAGGAGTCAGGTAGCATTTTAACGACCGGCTCTGTGTTCTATTCTTATGGACTTAGGCAGTTCGATTTGCAACTTTCATGCTCCACTACCTCAATTTTATTTACGTTTGACATTGTTTTGGACTGACTCATAACTCAAAAGGTTATTTTTTTTAAAGTGTAACATTTTGTATTCATACAGTACGTATTATTGTTATAACAATAAGTATAAACATAAGAACTTAAACTAGCACAGTGTATAATACATAGATTTATCTCTTTAGCTGTGTTGCATTTTGCATTGGTGTGTCTTTTGTGGTACAGATGCCGTGGGCATAACGCTTCAGCCGTTCGAGTGCTTCAGGCATTTGGCGTTAGTGTCAATGGACGGAAACAAATAAATTTCAGCTCCTCAAATTGGCACACGTGCGTGTACGTTGTGCGTATGCAAAGCCTGCCTTACACTTTCATGGTTTCTTTCGTAGTCTTATATACATATAAAAGTATAGTTCAGTAGTTTAGATTGAGATTTGGCAATGAAGTGCTCTGTGGTCCTCCTCGTAAAATTCGTTTTAGCTTGATTCTGAATACAGAGTATTTATTTGGTATTCATTTATCAGGGAGGGGAGGAAGAAGGAGCATAAGTGCATGCATGCAAGAAATCATACGCATACTATGTAGAAATACAGACGTATATGCCATAACGTGTCCACTACCTCCTCTTATCGAGAGTATTTAATGCTTTAGTACATACATTGACGACTTGTAAGCTCAAGTTTTTGCTGTGGTTGGAATAGTTTTATTCCATCGTACCGGTTTATTTCAGCTTAAGCTAGTAATTACTGGAACCAATCAAAGTGCACTGACTATGCTTTTGCGGTCGCTAAAGGCTAACGTCAAGGGAAATACCCATCCGTTTGTATCACAAATCCTTTGATTTAGGTGTAATCCGATATCTGAAGCTAGAGCGCTAAACCTCTCCGGAGTTTTGTTTATGAGAAGCTGATTAGTGTTACAATATTGATTAATGCCGGTTTATATTTCATACATATGGGGTCACATAGTGTCTGCGAATTTGGCTACAGACGATTGTTTGGATGATAGATAATTTGATCGGATACATTCAGACGCAGTTTATATTGGGATTTTGAGAAATATGATTTCGGCTCTTGGCTCCACTGTAATGTGTCACGCAGCGCTCGTGAACGAGCACTCAATCCAGTCATTGCGTATACATAGTGAAGTCTGCTCTATCCAGTCCGCTTGAGTTAGTCTAGTTGGAGTCACCGATATAATAAGTATAGCTAAGGTTGGCAGAAACTGAGATGTAGTATCCGGTCCGAGTGCCAAGTGAGGCAATTCACGCAACTCATAGGCTTCCTATATACAGAGTTCCTTTGACGTCTTCTCGTAATCTCAAGATTAGATTCTAATGCTTCTGGGTCCCTCGTCTCGGCTTCAGTTTCATGTGTCAAGTTAAAGTTATCACGTTGGAATTCCTGGTGTAGTGTCACGTTGAGTTTTGGGAACTTTCACCTCTCCCCTTATCTCCGGAGCCTTATGTGACCAACTCCAACCAAGATGCTGATATGGGATACTCTTGCGGCTTCCTTTATGATCGGGTATAAGTGGAGCATGGGCTAATAAGCTCAAAGCTCAGGCTCACTAGACTGGGACATTACACACTTTTTCAACTAAGACTGATGAACAGTATGTCAGAGTTCAGTTTCAGATTTATTCAAAAGGAATAATATTTTCAATTCATGCTCTACTCTACTTCATGCTTATTAAGCCGGTTATTAAATGGAAATCCCAG
>JAQFZY010002980.1:0-10485 GCA_034696285.1 Hypogastrura burkilli | reverse complement strand
AGAACGTACTGATATCCTCGCTCCACCTCCACCTAAGTTAGGTCCTCATGTGTTTTTTCCCCCGATTTCGGCTCATAAGTTACCCCTCCTGGACGCTTATATACAAACCACCGACTCCTCAGATAAGGCATTTGTCGTAGACGTGTATTATTTATTTTTTTATTTAAGTTAGGTTAGGTTAGGTTACAAAAATTCGCATGACCGAACTAAAACACGTAAAACCTAACCGATGTTAGTTAAGATTGCGAAACAATCTTCACTAACATAGGTTAGATTTTACGTGTTTTAGTTTGGTCAGGGACCCTGTAGTTCGCTACCACATATGATTTTGCGTGGTAAAATTTGAAATTATCCCAGGACTCGGTGGATTGACTATACGCCTCCCGGACCAAATCCTGGCCACGTCCTTATTAAAGGCACTACCGATTTACTTCATGGGAATAAATGTTGTAGTTGACGCGCATAGAATTGGAGCGGACTAGCGTACTTTGTGTTTAGCCAGTTCGTTCCCAAGTGGCTACGACGGGGGGTACGGGGTAAAGCTTGGCAATGCAATAGACAGCTGAGTTGAGTTTCCTTGGAGGCTAGAACGAAGCCAACAGAGGTTCACAGGACACGGAGTCGTCTGCACGTTTCTCTCGACACAAGCCTCGTGCATGTGCTCTTGCATAACATTACAGAGATAGGCAAAAAAGCAACTCGTACTTACGTCAAAGTAACTAATCTTCCCATTTGTGGCGTAGATTCAAACGGATTACCTCCTACTTTAAAGAAAATATTGACTCAAAGCAATTGTTTTGATCTCAGAGCTAACTGTTTTCTACGTTGTGAAAGTAGGGACTGACTGGGGACCTTGGAACAATAGTGGCCTTTGAAATAGGAAACGGAAAGTGAAAAGTGACATTATAAGGGATTCTAGGATCATCTTAGAGGATTGTTGTCTACATACAGCTCTATAGCCTCCATTTGTATACCATAAAATCTGAGTTCCGGGACTTTCGTGAGCGACTCATTGGGAAATCCAAGGAGGGACTACTATTGTTTACGCAGTCAAACTTGGCCTAAAACACTCAGTTGTGGCTATGATGAAGGTTTGGTGGTTTCTGAACACACTCCACTCTGCTCTTAGAATGTTTTATGAAGCCGGGTAATAATTACATCAGAATTCCTAAACACTTATTGATTTTTGAAACTTCGGAAACTCTGCGGTTTGTGCCGGTTACAAGCCCCAACCGAAGAAATAAACTAAATATTACTTGTCAAGTCAATAAGTACGTACAGGTGATTACGACTCCCATAATCCGACTCTGTTTGCACAATTCTATGTGGATGACCTAATAAATAAATAGTTACCCTTCTTCTAATGAACTGACCTCATTTCGGCCCAAATTGTTGCACAGCCCTTCTCAACCATTTAATTGCTCCATTGGATTCGTTGAGGCATTGCATTGTCCGTGTACTGAAACTGGGTCATTATCAGGCCGGGCTTGGCCTTTGTCTTTAATCGGACTTGAGCTTTCCAAAGGCCGGACTATAGCCTAAAAGAGTGCCTCTACACACAAGTAAAAATACAACCTTTGTTCTTCATTATAAACCTGTGAAGAACTGGATCATAAATGAGTAAAAGTAAAATGGGGCTCCAATCGGACCACGAGAGTGGATATTTTGAGGGGGATGACGTTGGAGATGACGATGATTTGGAAATCATACATGAAGAAATTGTGAATCCTGGAAGTCTGGCTATTAAAAGAGGTTTGTAGTCAATTTATTGTAGCAGATTATTATCTATTCTTGTCCTTAACTTCATGAAAAGCCATAGTCCCTATTATAACTTCAAAGGCAAATGTCAGAAAACGTGTGCCTCCTTCGTTCACATTTGTTTCCGATATTTTAAAACTTCGACCTTATGACAATTGTCTCTTTAATCTTTCGTTATTCGCCATTGTAAATGAGGAACCCAAAATCTGCGTTGAAGACTTCATGCAGCATAATTCTCCAATCAGCGTACTAAATAGGGCCACACTGACTAACTTTCACTTTCTCATTCCATAGTCTGCCTCCATTAATTATGCGAACACCTATCACAACCTAGAATCTTTCCATTCTTAATTAATGGAGTCAGTTATTGGGTGTAAAATTGTAACGGTTGCCAAGAGTCATGGGGGAAATGTGGGAAGGGATATAGAGTATTTAGCAGCGGCGTCTGTGGTTGCTGCCGACGCCATATCCGTATTGGGTATTCCTGTGCTTCATTCATCATGTATTCATTTGGCATCCCAGTATAATTCCTATTCGCTATTCCAACTCCACATCCTAAACTTACAAAGAAACAAAACAAATTTCGATTTTTTAATCACATCCTTCTGAGTAAGGTTTCCTAACATGTGAAAACACGTGAAGTATAGCCAACCAAGCCATATGCCGTATAGGCATAGGCATTACCAAAGGGCGAATCTGGGAAACATGTCTTCACAACAGGACTGAAGTTATTGACTGGAGCCTTTATGTAAAGTTAATAGTATTTCTACACAGTTTCTCTGGAAGGGTTTGGATCTGGATAAATATAGAGAGATTGATGTCCTACGCTAATAGCGAAGCGGGTTAGTGTTCGACTGGCCACAATAATTATCAAGATGCGGGTTTCAGTGTGAGCTTACGTATTAAGCCCTTAACGTTTCAAGATATGGCAGCATCATTTCATAAGCTTCTGCAGAAGTATAGACATATAGAAAATAGCCAAATAAGTTCCACTAGTTTATTTCTATAGCCATGAATTCAGTTTAAAAAAAAAAAAAATTAATAGGGATTTTTGTAAGTATTTATTAGCTTCGTTTATGAGCCACCCTTCAATTGTTTAACGTGCCATTTTAGTCATTGTAAATTGTAACGCATATGTTTTTTCCTGAATGCGAGTCTGTATCTGTAAAGGAAGTTTGAAGCAGGATTTGATCTCCTGCCTGCGCATTGTTGAGGAATAAAGAAGTTAAAGAAGAGGGGAAAGCTGTGAGGTCGTAGGCACTCCGTAGGAAAGTAACAAGGAGAAGACATGAGTTGGTTAGGAAAAGCAGTGCGAAGACATTGACCCGTTCATTGCTCAAATCCCGTTGAATTCTCTCTACTAGACCAGACCATGCATGTACATATCATGCATCCCTTCCCAATCCAAATATTTTAGCTCAGGCCTAGGCTCCATGCCGAGTTCAGCTCCCTTTAATGGAAGTTGGTGTCTAGAGGATTTTATAGGGGCATACAGGGAAGGGCCTGGAACTCCGGTAATACTCACTAAGTGGTTAGCTCTTCTTGCGGTTTTGTCATTATAGTCTCAAGAAGTCCGGAGGAGGACTATATGCCAAAATTACTTGACTTACTCTGGCTTGGCGGATGAGGAGTGAGTGGTCTGAGAGCTTATTTATGACGGGTCTGAGGTTCTCATTGTTGCTAAGAGCCAGGAGAACCACCTGTAGTCTATGTACTCTTCCGTAAAGAGAGAAGGCAGACGTTGAGTACAAGATGGATTGATTGGGAGTTTTTTTGATTCATACAAATTGAAAAGTGGAACGGTGGTGGGATGGGATACAAGGGCTATCCACGGAAGCTGGTTGACATTTGGGCTCCACGTGAAGGGGTGGTCCGTGTAGTGTATGATTGGATTTCCTCCCAAATTGAGGACCAAGGACCATTGCATTAGCTTATGGAATGATTTCCAAAAATCAAATTTGCTCCCTCTCTGTCCCTTTACACAACCTCACTTTGTACCTACTCAACTTATTATAAGGAAATCCTAAACAAGTTTCCATGGAAAGTTCCGGCTTCCAGCGACTTCAATGGTACTTCGAAAAGGATTGGCTTTGATCTAATACTAGGTAGTAGTACTTTTGTGTTCCAAATTAATCAAGTCTACTGCACGCTTGCAATGCTCCCTTAGCTACCGATCCCAGGATTATAATATGCAATATGTATATAAATCCCAATTTTGGACTAACCGAGTCAAAATTGCCAAACTGAATGTCAAGCACAACATCCTTCTCTGCTCGTCCCAAGTGTAGGTGCTCTAATTTAAGTTTCCGAGGAAGGGAAATCGTTGAACCGTAACATGACTTTGGAACAAAGTAAGGACGTGTACGTTAGCAGCGGCTGTATTTAGTAGTCATATGTAACTGGAAATACAGTATATGAAAAGCCATTTTTGCAACCGGTTTTTAACTAAAAGCCCACTCTTTACTTCCAATTTGCATTTCACTTAATACAATTATACAGATTCTGTAATTTCCGTAGATTACTGTAACCTTAGGCGTTCCAAGTAGTTTCATCGTTCTATCCATGCTAGGTGGGCATCTACCTCCAATATTATTTTGAGTGGGAATGGGTGGCGTGTATGTTTTGAATTGCTTGGCTCAGGTAGTCAAGGATTCAATCATTTCCGTCCTACTCTTTAACCGGATAATAGGCTCTTGAACCTGAACTTCTTAATAACTGTTTCTAATCAGGAATGGAACCGACCATACGTCTATCTCCACTGCATTCAAATCCAAATGTCTCCAACTCCGCATCAACTCCCCTCAAAACAAGTTCCATTTCAGGCCATGCATTATGTGAGTGGAATCGATCTTGAGTACGTATATGAACTCTACGTTGGAGGTTGCAAGAATATAATATCCACACATCATTTTGCCCATAGTTAGAATTAGAAGCAGCATCAGTTCTTTTTTCTGCGCTTGCCAAATCCAGGATGAAACAGCAATGTATGTATTTCGCAGTAGTAATATGTAATATTGGCAAGGATGTCGGAGTTGATCTTATGGACCTAATCGTTTCTGATCGTAGGAGGAACAATAACGTGCAAAAAGATTTATTAATTCACTAATCCATTCTGAATGTAAGTCCAGAGACACACAGTCTCATGGGGAAATTATGGCTTCTCTAAGGTCAGTTAGTTTTTGCAGAAATGGTTGGATAAGTTGTTAATTTAAGCGAATTGCTTCGGCAAAAAATCCCGAAGACCTTCATACGGGTTGACTTGATTGTGACATTGAGATACAAATTGGAGTGGAGATAGGGAGGCTAGAGGTAGAGGTGTGTTGTGTTAGGCCGATATTCAGTGGAATGACCTCACGTGGCTGTATAACCTTCCCAAGTTACTAACCTGGCAATGGGGATCACATAATGGCAAGCTCACGCTTTGGGGGAAGAACTTCTTTGGAACAAGTGCAGGAATCTGCGTGGCTACTTTGTTTGCCTCCTTCAGCTTCTGTTCTGGAGAAATGCCTATTTTGGACTCTCTATCTCCACTACTACTCTCTTGCTCAGAATTAATCTGAATTCCATACAATTACAAGACACATAATAGTCATGAAAAAGCAGGAGTTCGTAACATTCCACATGACACGGGGCTATAATACCAATGATAACGGGGTAGTTGGCTAGAAGGGAAGTCGAGATAAATTATATTTAGGCAAAAGTTAAGTATATAATTTCAGAAGCTGCAAACGGAAGTTGCTACTTATGGGAGAATCGCTTTAAAGGTCTCCTTACTGAAATCCAAACGTACATCATGTATTTCCTAATCTAACGTCGATTAGATAATACACTAGTCTGTAATACTGGGCTGATACTGATATAGACGTGTATAAGCAACACGTGCTTTGCAGAATGTAGTGCCTTGTGGCTTCTGACGATCTAGCGTGAAACCCCCTAATTGAAACTGAATGGCATTGACACACAAAAGGCAACTATTAGGGATCAATTATGATGTTGGAGGCTACCTGCTCTCCGCTTGACTCTTTATTGCATTAACAATTAATATGCGCAAGGAATGATTTATTGAGAGTGGCAGAAGTCGTACGTAGAGTATTAGCTATTTATGTATTCAATGCTCCCTTCATTGACGATTGACATTTGGGACTGACTCGGATTCCATCTCGCATTTCGTGTACAGTCGACATTACACGGGACGTGAATTGGGCATTGGAACGTATTCACCGTGTACCACACTAAATAGCAAATCGTCATTTACAACCATTTGAACGTTTTTGTTTCTGTGAGTCATGTTCTCAGAAGTAGCAGGATTTAGGGTCCTGGCTTCGAAACCTTTAGCATACGAAATTCAATATGAGAACGTTATTGGCTTAGCGGAATGTTTAACTTACAGCCGCTCTGTGATTTGGCTTGGCTGGTCGAAAAAGGATGAAACAAGGAAAATTAACAAATTAAATATTTTTATTTGTCTGTATAGCTATGTACCCCCATAATAGCCACGCTTAACGATTTTGACTGAAACATAATCGGTCATTCCCTGAAATGACTAATTTAGGTGTTAACTACAAACATTTGTCTATGTCGTCCTGTGCCTTATCTGTATCTGAATCTAGCGGTTCACTAAATAGTCTAAAATTAGCCCACGGCAGTCGCATGAGAACTACCGTGAAGTGAAGTATTGTAAGCAGCAATTTAATTGTGTTCGTTATTCCATTTTTGAGGAATTGAATTTAAAAGATTTGGCGTCTGTACTCTTGAACCCTTTCGTGATTCTCTTGTGTTGGATGCATCGTAATTGGAATAAGTTACAGTGAAAAGTTTGAAGATTTTGGGATGATTAGAGGCACGGAATCAAGCACGGTTCTATTTTCTATTTCGGATCCTTCTACATTACATTCCGCCTAACTTAGGAAGGAGGACAGGGAATGCACGAGACTCGAATATGGATAATGCATTATCAGGTTATTGCCTTGATTTTTTCCCCACATTTATACCCATACCCACCTCCCCTGACACGTCAAAGAATGGGAGATACAGGCAGAAATAGGCAGGAGTCTATTCTTCTAGTATGTATAACACTCAGGAGGTTTTGGTAGGTGCTTACTTATTGTTTGAAGTTTCCTTTGAATTTTAATTAAGAATGATTACCAACTAAACTCTAAACGACTTCAGATGTTATTAAAGGTTAAGATAAGGCCGAAGTGTTATTACTCATGCCTAAAGCATTTCTAATTTATCTTGCCATTAAATCATCTAAAGAGAAAAATTGTAAAATGTTAGAGATTGCAGTTAATCAAATATGGGGATATTCTGAGCAAAAATAGTAGGTAAGTATTTGCTGAATCTAAACGAATCACTACTGGTTGCATCTTCGGGCTAAAAATAGTTACCGGGATGAAAGTATTGAAGATTCTAAAAACTATTCCCTTCTTGACGATAGAGCTACAATTTAAAAACCAGCGACCTAATCTTTCCTTGTTTTTTATGTGAAACTGTATTAATTTCCTTTGCAAGAATGATGACTTTAATTTAGTCGGAACTTAGTATTTTTATGCTGCTGGAGTAGTAGTGAGTAGTAAGAACCGAGCCTGTTCCAACTGCCTATAATAGCTTGCATGAGGAGCTTGACATTATTCTGCTCAATTAGAAAGTCTGAGCCTCACAATGGAGATGAGTCTGAGATAGAGATAAAGTTCATCACACCGGAGAGCGGCTGCCAACAATTTTTAGCTTTAATGGAGTAAAAGACTGAGGGCGAGTGGTTTAGGCCCATTCAGTTGCCTGAGCAGAAGTTGAATAACACGGAGTAACATAGATTAGACTGACTTGAGTGTAGAGAGATGCGGGAGAGGAGTCAATCACTTTTGAGAACCCAAAGAGAGCATTGTTTTGTCCCGTGTGGCTCCTCTGCCTACGGATTCCCATGCTTTCTTCTCCATGAGCTGCTGCGGATCTCCAAACCTGCCAACAGAGTCCTAGGCCCAATCCCAATGTGAAAGTGTGTAGGGGTAAGGTGTCATGGACCAACAATGGGAGTCCCGTGTGTGGACGTCAATGACCCTCCAACCCAACAGACCGTTTCCATCCACCCCCCTCTCCTATCAAAACGAATCAAGTTGGCTCTTTAGGCTCAGGCCTATCACTTCAGGCAGTCGCCTCTCATTGTACCACTATGTTGATGTAGTCCTATTAGTTCATAGTCCAGATCCCAAAGGCGACAGATGGAACAATGTCAGTGTCAATAGCTACCTCCATTCTAAGGTTGGGGTATAGGGGTCCGGATTTTCCCGGCTTCTTATAATTAGGACTTTTGACCGTTTATTTAGAGGACAGGTGAGGGAGCGGACGGGTACATTTTATGGGACTGTTTTTAAATAGGGACGGCTGGATTTTCCAATACCCATTATCTCAACCCTTTTCGTACCAAATATTGTCTTGGAAAAATGGGGGTTAAAAGGGAATGGGAATGTTAAGTAAAACTTGGAATTACCTGGAATCGAGAGGCATACAGGTAATAAATATTGTATGTAGCTGGCGTCTAGGCTCTGGGCTCTTGCAGGAACTTTGGGATGGAGAATGACAGGTGACGGGGACAGTTTGTTTTTGGAATTAGCTTTACTTTTGCATGAACTATAATAAAATTGAGGCCTACAGAAAATTGATGGAGTGGGCTCCCTAATGCCTCGAGTGAACCTGAAGGGCACGATCCCAGTTTTTTTTAGGTCAAGTGGGTAATTACTAAAGCCGGATATAGGGCAACTTCCATTTACGTCCATTAGGTCATTTCTCCCTTAACATTAAGATTGCTTAAATGAAAAATGTTAAGAGTGAGTTCTGAATAAAGATTTCTATCTTGTCAATTTTGATGTGTTTGCCGTTAAGTACGGTTGTTTTACCTGATTCCCAAACGAACATGATTTATTGCATAAAGTGAAGTAGGTAGAGGTAGAGCATGGTTCTTCCAAACAAATACAACCTTTAAAACGTAGCACCATAATATGAATTCCTGCCTCCAAAAATTTACCCAGATATTTAATTTACATAGCTTTTCTACCAATGTCAAAATATAAACTAAATGGCATATCGGTACTAACTAAGGGAAATTGAAACTGCTCTCTCTTAATGAGTACTTTGACAGTTGAAAAAGCAGAGGGCAGGGTGCAGAGTGTTTTACATTTCCTGTATCCTCTTAATGAATAAATGGCATCCGGGCTTTTGTTTAGAACTTGCAGCCTTTCCAAACCTGATTCGGACACTTTGTTGATATTATGGCATTGGTACCCTAGTGAAATGAATCAACAGATAATCCAACTTGCCTTCGAAATGATAATGCAGCGTGCACATTTGGAAGTTCGAATTATCTTACCCTGTCATTTTAAATTCATTATCCCTTTGGTAAATTACATTGCTCTGTAGAGCTAATACTTTGTAAACAAAATGCTGTCAAGTAAGTTAGCTTAACCCCTTTGTTAAGTCTAATTTGAGCCAAGTCTCAATCTATTCCCAACCCATATTTGCAGATAAGTCCTACTGTGGTTCAACATTGTGGTTGAATATTGAATAGCAAGCTGGACATCATCGGCCAAAGGCTAAACCTCTAAGTAGTACAATGTACATTGTAACATTGTAAGTACAGTAAGGATACATTTTGGTAAAGCTACTGAGACTCAGATAATAACTGTGTTGTAGTTTGTAGTGCTTTAGTTCTGTCTTTTTAACAGGTTGCGTGGGAATGTTGTTGCAATGTACTATGATAAATACTAGTTTATTTTTATATGAGTTAGTTTCAGTTTTTATCTTTTTATTACAGTAAATTACGGACAACTAATCATCTAAGTAATTAATTGTAACTGAAAGTTAAAATTAGGAAACCTTGCCGGTCAGGTTTCAGTTTCCGATTCCGTAGGTTGTCGACAGTAGTATATATGTAGTAATTTCCTTGTGCCTTTTAATTCAAGTTTAAGGTTTTTTATTTAATTTAATATGTATTGAATACCTTCGATGTGGGTATTCATTTTACATCTACGAAATCCTAGTATACTACATAGTCATATGCACATACCTGAATTAGAATTTAAAAGACAGTCCCGACCCGACAGTTCCCTATAATGACAACTACTGTTATGTTTCTTCTTCCAAGTGAAAATTATGCATAGTGAATTGTAAGTCAGTCATGGAATTAATTACAGATCTCAGGAGATGATGAAATGCTGAAGCCGGAGGGCCTAGGAATTAAGAATGATTAAGTTGTGCTAACGGTAGTTTCTATGACATAGGCTGGGATGTCCGCTCTTCACACACATTCCTTGTACATATGTATGTATTTACTACGCAGAAGGACTTCGTATGACTAGTTGAGGAACAAAATATGTGTCTTCATGCTTCAGAGTTGCCTATGAGCCGTGAAGTGCAAGTTCCGAGGTTAAACTAAGGAAGGGCATTTTTACCGGCAAGTAGTACATTAAACCGCTAGAATGGTTCGCATTGTATGTAGTTACTTACACGATGTTTTCGAAACGTTCAAGTTTAGTTTCAAAGTTCAATGACAATACTCGATATTTTAAGGTATTATTATTTGTGGTGCCTGGAGGCTGAAATTACTTTTAACCTTAAAGTATCTAGTACTCAGTAAGTAGGTACAATTAACAGGTAAACATGCACAGTAGTACAACTACATATCTGATTTGCAAGCGATCCACTGGCAAGTTCTATGTATTTGCTAAACCGCCG
>JAQFZY010002979.1:0-10486 GCA_034696285.1 Hypogastrura burkilli | reverse complement strand
TAGAATCAAAAACAAAAACTCATTTACCTTATTAGTTATGATTTTGAACTTGAGGCTGCTGGTTCACTTCTACCATATTTTTCTAGCGAATGCACCTTTCTAAGCAAGGTCTTGATCAGGTCATAAAACTCTGAACATGATATGCCTAAGTTCGTTTTTAGAATTAACATCGCCTCTGCTGTCTCAGGTTTGAGTGACTACTTTTCACTGGTCCAGAAATTATTTACAAGTGAAAACCCACGTTCAATGGCTGCATTAGTGCCAGGCAGACACATTCCAAACTCAACCAGGGTAGAAGTATTAAAATGAGGAATATTTAAATATGTAAAGATTTCCGTCCACCTTTTAGCAACTTCTACAAATTTGTCACTGTGAGAGTCATTCCAAGCTTTAATCCGTTTAGGGGTTATGTATTTTTCCAGAAAAACAATCTCATCAAATAAAGCATTTTCGTTTACTTCAACGTGTTTCACTTTTTGTATAAAAAATTGTACATATTTCTCAATCGCATCATTGCTTCACGCAGGGAAATCCAAATATACCATTCAAATTCGCTAAAAGGTTCCATCCAACCTTGCAAGTAATTGATTGCGGTATCATAGTATAAGTCAACATTAGCATAGAACTGCTGCTCATTCACGACGCCGTCAAGTTTTTTAAGCATTCCCTTTGCGACGAGTCCTATAAACTTCTTCTCGTTCCTGGCCTTCAGCGAGTCGTACAAATTGAGTAGGTGCACATAAACTTCGGCAGCCGAAATACATTGACCTTGAATCTTATCAATGACTGTATTGAAAGATTCACACTGGCTATGGGCAAAGAATAAATACACTTCACTTTCTACGCTTTCAAAGAAACCCTTGATCACTACGGGACAGTTTTCTTGAGAAAGAAAATCCGACCGACCGTCAAAAACATCCAACAATCTTCGGATTGCAATAGCCAGTGTTAGCCAACGGGTTGGTCCACTTCCAAGCACTTTTCTGTATTCAACATTAGCGAAAAAGCAAAAATCTTTTAATGACTCTGTACGAACAGTGTAAATGTGGAAATGCTTAAATATTTTGCCAACAATTCCCTCAATGTGTACAGGGAGCTAATCGGCAGCAGTTTCTGCTGTGTTGTGTACAATATAAGCTGCACAGCCAATGCCAAAGATTGGACGCTTAAGCTATTGCTGGAATTTATAAAATAAGTTCCCTTTTCCATTTCTGTTTAAGCCTCTAAAGTTGGTGTTAGTGTTGTCAGCACAGAGACTCACTACTTTAGAACCGAGATCAAAAGCGTCCAAAGTTTTGTTTAAATATTGAAGAAGGATACCTGATGTCTCTCCACTTACTGAATTTAAATTAAGGAACTTAATTTGAACTCCCGCATACGGATCAAATAGGCGAACGACAATTGGAAACAGTTTCTAGTCCCCTTGGCTTGAACTGTCGATACTTATGGAGACAATATGTGCGCTTGTAAACTTCTCCTTAACCTCGGCAATGGCAAACGGAGCGAGCACATTTATAGCAATGACCTCGGTCTTCGTACGGGCGGAACTAAACCGCTTTTGAAGAATACACTTAATCAGCTTACTTGTGCAGTCCATTGATCTGAAACTCTGGTCATGAATAACAGTGTGGAAAGTGTAGACTGCCTCTTTTGCTGCAAGTTCTAAGTCACTATCAGTCAATGTCAATTTGAACCCACTGAAGTCGGACAATTTTGAATTAGTAGCCTGTACCTTCACATAATTCTTAAGCTTTTCACTGCCTAAATGACTCACTATATTTGTCCTTCCCGAATTTGAAATAGAGAATTCTGACTTTCATAGTGTACACACAACGTCTGACGTTTTCTATTCTTTCAAATTCTGTTTTTTAATGTCTGAAAACTCTCTTCGTAATTCTTCATTAAAGAAGCACTTATGTTTTTCCATCTTCCACTATACTTTTGCGGAACAAATCAGTTGGACTCGAGGTCTCGGGACCATGAGGTGGTTTAAGTTTAAGTATGCATACTGGTGTATAATGTAATGTGTAACATAGTGTATTATAACAAAAACCAATACCAAATATGAATCAAAATTTGCAAATTTTTGGGTAGTAACAATGGTATATAACGCAGTAGGACATTACTTAGATTTTTGGTCCCAAGCTCCCGAATCCAAACTGGCTAAGCGAATTCCAATACAAACTACACAAAGCACGGAACTTAGTGCTAAAAGTTAATCACCATTTTGAAGTAAATACGTCGCGGTCAAGAATCACGAAGAACCAAATTCAATCCTCCTCCTTTTCAACTGTATATACTATATCCACTACCTATATAACTATATCAAACCAAGAAACCCATCAATCCCTATGCAAAGTAGCCTGAATACCTGCGCATATGCGGTCTTTGTACAGCATTTTATATAGGTACAAAGGAAGGAGGCAACCGCTTGATCAAGTACGCGCTTGCGGAATTTACAGATAGGTGGCGTAGAGAGATGTAAATAATATCTGCAGGCTTTATTTAGACACTGAACATGTGGTAATCCGCAATAAACGTAATGTCTTACAGTTATAGGTTTGGAGGACAACATTTTAAAAGAAGGACGCTTAGAGGACATGTTTCAAAAAGAGGACAAGCCTTTCAAAAAGAGGACAAGCCTTTCAAAAAGAGGACGGTTGGTCGCCCAGAGCTAACCTGTTGGGTACGAGTATGTCACATAGACAGCTATTTCAAGGGAAGCTTAATAATGTATTTTTTGGACGGGAAGGGTTCTGCGTCTTTGGAACCTTAAATAAGATGTATGAGAAATTAATTATTTTAATTCAGTTAAGCTATATTTCATAGAAAGGTACCCGCGGGTAAGGTCATTGGAAAGAATAATTATTTTGCCCTTACTGCTACTGCAGACAGAATGCATAAGCCAATTGGTTACAACATAGACGTAAGTCAGTTGAACAGACATTATATACACATATGTAACGCGAAAACTGCATTTTGTAATTATTTGACATATTATATGACACAAACCTCAACCCGAAGTGCAGTATACTAACCATGTATAGACATGTACTAATGGCAGGACAGCTATGCTGTTGGACTTTGAATATGTTGAGGTAAATATGGCCTTGGGCCCTTCGCAGACAACCGATAATTATCAAACTAATTAAAATATATTTAAACTACTCAATTGGTGATTATTAAATTAAGTGTTTAACTCTGGATAAATCTTGTTTCCTTCTTTGTAGGGCACATCCGCTCAGGGTGAGCCTGCACTTTTTCTGGTGCATTTTTTATTGTAGATCTATTGACGCTGAACAACGTTTAAATGGACGCCGAACTCATAGGTCATTTCCTTGACCCATAAAAGGCCACACAGCATAGGGTATCCCTTTCTGTTTAAAATTTCGAAAACGTTTCATATTTGTAGTTCTTTTGACACTGTACAAAAAGGATCTCTATGACCTTTTGAGGGTCAAGGAAGACTATGACAATGACTTCGGCGTCCATTTAAACGTTGTTCAGTGCCAAAAGATCTACAATATTAAAAGTTTCAGAACTTTTTAACAGCAAAGGATCTCTATGCCATGTGACATTTGGTGACCCTTTTGAGGGTCTAAGAAGCAATCTACGACTTCGGCGTCCATTTAAACGTGTCGGAGTACTAGTCCGCACTCCCCCTACTTTCCCTACACTCCCTCTTCTCCGAGCCTGGGTGGGTCTGGAGACTCGATGCTTCCTCCCCAGTTCAACTCGAGGAGAGTAGAGGAGTACTCGCGCTTCCTTCTTCTTCTTTCTTCTTCCGTTTTCTGTTTTCTGTCTTCTGTCTCGACATCTTGTGACGTGAAATAGAGGAGCCTCCGGTACCTAGCCTCATCTCTTCCGACAAGACGCGGGGATCGTCGCTGCTGCCTCTTCTGGACCTGGAACCGCCCATCATCTACTACTACATCTAGACAGGCTTGGCCGACAGATTCCACTCGAATTACTATTACTATATATTTTGGCATTTGGAACATTATTCCATTTACAACATAGACATATTTACAACACAGAAGCATATTTCATATTTACACACATTACATTCGCATTAATTCGCATTAATTCCTATTAACATTACGCAATACATACATTATTTGGCCGAGAGCCGATACCACGCTCTCGTTAACGAATCCCCACTCCCCACCGCTCACCGCAACGCGCGCACACCTCCTACCTCAATCCAACAAACCCAACACACCCACCCTCCCACCGACCGACCGTGTGTTTCTGCCTTGAGCCGCAGGCCCGCACAACACACAACACAGTTCACGGCCGGCCGAGGACGAACCAAGGTCGAGCCCGTCCATCCATCTCTAACACACACATACGACTCCAAGATTTTTTTTTCTTCCATTCATCCATCACACACACACACAATATAGTAGTTCTAGAAGGGAAGAGTATTTTTAGCCTCGTCGCACTCGACAGCGACAACGACCGCTGAAGGTGAGACAAAGGTTAGGCCCCATCCCTCGCCTTTCCATACAGCCCCAATAAGTCATGGTGGACTGCACTCTCAGCCAAAATCCTGAGACGATTAGAGAACCCAAGTTGTAATCGCGTTGTCCTATTTGATTTGGTCAGCTCGCAATTGATCAATTTCTTCAACCCCGAGAACCGAAAGAGCGCGAACCGACAGAAAAGCCGAGACTGCGTGTACAACAAAGGCGATGATCCACAAAAGTACGTTAGTACCAAACTCGAGTTTTTGAATAACGTCGACCCAAACATGAGCGATTCCAGTATAGTCCGCAAACTTGTAGCTGGACTACCGTTCGACTGGCAGCCCTATTTCCATTCCCAAGTTCATCAGCTAGATGACTACAGACTGGTTTGGGTTGTGGAGAGGAGAGGACGTGTCTTACATTGTTGTCGCCGATCACCATAATATTTAAGGTTTTATTTCGTATTAGCATAAGTTCGTATGCTACCAAGTACCTAGCTAGGCACTACGTTTAAGTTCCTTTTGTTCTGTCATAAAGACAGTTCTTGTAGGTTAAAATCTGTCTATGTACGTATGTGTGAACGTAGGTAAGCTATTTCTGTGCTAAGTCAACCAAAACCCAACTAATTTACATACTACGCAGTGTGGAGTGTGGAGTGGAATGTCCTATTTGACTTTGAGAACGGGCATCGTCAGTTAGACGTACGTGCAAGTGGGAAGTGGGGCTCGGAGTAGTTTGTTCCTTTAGTGTACGCTTTCATTGCCCTACACCTACTCCTTCCCTTTCATTTTATAAACGTAGTTCCCAGTCAACATCAAGTCATTGCCGTGAGCACTTGTAGCTCTGACTGTAATAATTTGTATCAGCCTTTCCTTAGCCTAAGCCTGTTTTACTCATAAGAATAACTCGTCAGATACCTGATTATTTAATAAACTTAGTATTGAATCCAGTCGGGGCCCGTGGGGTTGATCTGTGTAAAGAGTCTCCGTTCCTTGAGTAGAAAGTTAGCAGTCAAGTTAGGTAGTCAAGAAAGTGCGAAAGGACCGTCCTTGGAAGGTCATAAAGTCGCGTGTCAACTGAGCTATCGAGGCACGCGCAACAACATACATTGTCTCCTTACTAGTCACTATTTTGGCTCTGGCTCGTAGGTGAGTGGTCAGTGCAATGAGTGATAGGGTCCGTCCCTTTTTAGGGCGAAAATAATGCTACTTGGTTTACACATAGAATTACAACCTTGTTAAGCCTTGTGCAGTAGGCTAATTTTGTGGACCTGAGAAATACACATTTTTGGTCGGAGCCCTGGATAAGTGCGCTACCTTTGACCTTACCTGTATTGCCCTCTCTACGAGTTTAAAAGTAAAAACTTAAAAAATTCGTCCTTTCGTTGCCTTGACTATGTCTGTGGAAACCAGAACAGGATCAAAGGCGAAAGTTAACGTTTCGCAAGCTGAGAACAGTGATCCAGTGACAAAAGCTATTAAACAGCTCGAAAAAAAGCTCATAGAAAAGCTGGATCAGTTATCGTCCGAGCTCGCTGACATAAAAGCGTGGCAGGAGGGGACGGACAAACGACTTTCATCCCGTGAAAATAAATTCTCAAAGAATTCAAAGAAATTGAAGAATCTGGAAGCTAAATTGGAATCCGTAAGTATATCGGAATCCCTAGATCCTGAGCATCTATTAAAAACTATCTGTGATGAGTTCTATGAACAAAGACGCCGAGTGGAAAAACAGTGCAATGTTATTGTATATGGAATGGTAGAGTGCAGTGCATCAGGGGAAGAAGAAGACCAGCAGATAAAAAACCTGCTCAAAGCCTTAGACCCCGAGGCAAAAATAGCTCCTAAGCAATACAAACGCTTAGGTCATAAGGGACAAGGAGCAGTATCCAGACCAAGGCCCATACTAATTGAACTAAATTCCATTATGGAAAAAAAGTCAATTATATCTGGGGCAAGGGTCATTCGTACAAAAAGACAGTACAGACAGGTGTCTATCGCTCCTGACCTTACATTTATGCAAAGGGAACAAATGCGTGCATTTGCACTCAACAGAGCCCAGCAATTTAGGGTCCCTGAGACCTCAGAACTGAATGAACAGGGATGACGTCCGGAGCAACATCACAATGCACTAGCCTGCCGCCAACCTGCCCTTCAAGTTATAAATACTGTAAAAAAAAATCCAAATGAACATTGCACTATCGAAAAGGTTCTCAGTGAAAGTGAACGCATAAACCAGTCCCCATATAAAAACAATAATACACGAAAGGAAAAAGGAATAAAGGTATTCACATTAAATGCCAACTCGCTTGTGAACCCGATGCACTTTATGCAAATAAAAGAGCTGATTGTACATAACAACATAGACATTTGCTGCATAACTGAAACACGAGCAAATCCGAGGGACAAATTACCTCATATCCCAAACTACACTGTAATCCGCTCTGACCGCCCAACTAATGCCAGCTATTATTCACAGAAATACTATTACATGCGATATTCTAATGATAACAGAGTTCTACCCATCCGTGAAACATCAGACTGAATATGTTTTAGTTTCGTGTAAAATTGGCTTTAACAAACCCTTTTGTATTGCTTGTATATATCGACCTCCGCCGAAAGTGAATATGACAAATTTTAAGTCTACATTAAAAAATATTTTTGACAAAGTTAAGGCCAGCCAAACGTGCATTATCACTGGTGACATCAACTTAGACATTCTAGAGGCTGACGACGTGTACGTTCAAAAACTGATCTCGCTCATGGGAAGCAACGATTACGCACAATATGTGCCTGAATGGACAAGATTTAACGAACCAACTAACAGATTCTCACTCATTGACCACGTGTGGTGTAACAATAATTGTGTACTAAATATTGAAGTCTTCTAACCTGACATCTCTGACCACCGAGCAGTGCAATTCTTCGCTTTATGTAAAAACCAATATGTAAGCGAAAATCTGTGACATTTAGGGATTACAAGTCTATAAACCCGGAAAAGTTTGTCAATGACCTTAACAACCTAGAGTTTAATCCCACGAACTCGTGTGGCTCAAACGATGCATGGAGGGATTGGAATGACAAAATAAATAAAATAACAAACATCCATCTCAGAAAAATAGATCTTATGTGTGTTACCCCAATAAAAAGTTTATGAGTGCTGAAACATCAAGGTTGAAGAAAGAAAGGGATAAAGATTACAATAATTTTGTCAATAACCCGACACCTAAAAATATAATAAAATCAGTGCAATTAAATGGACTTGTTAAAAAAGGTATCCGATCTGATACTAAAAACAAGATAAACCTGCAGATATAGAAGAATGGTTTCTGGAAAGGACTAGCTTCGGAGATTGTGTCCAACAAAAATAATAAGGCGTCCAATTTCCAAATGGACAGTGAGATCGCAGAGAAGGTCCTGCACTTCTTCGCCCGTATTGGAGAACCGCCGGTCAACCAGGAGCAACTAAGTCCCATTCCTTCAGTTTAGTTGTATGACAGTACGTTTGAAGTCAAAACCACCGACACCTACTCTCTTACGTTGGCCTGGAACTCACTGAAAAACAAACAAAAGGACAACGAGGACCTGACCGGCATGTCCATGCACATGATGGACCTGTTAATTGGTATGCCTTATGTTCGCGAGTCTCTTGTGAGTTTGTTTAATTGTTTTACCGAGCGTAATGAGATACCAAGTGCATTTAAAACTAGCACAGTATCCATCCTCAGCAAAAAACAGCCCACTGCCGACTTCAATAACCTACGGGCTATTTATGTAATACCCTGTGCTTCCAAACTTTACGAAAAAATCGTCCAAACCCAACTTAGCCTTCATCTTAAACAAATCGGATTCTTTTCGAAATATCAGTTCGGATTCCGCACTGGTCATAGCACGGTTCACACAATAATGGTTATAGTGGATATCGCGCTCCGTGCAATGGACAAAAAAGATATTTGCATACTTGTAACCCTTGATCTTCGAAAGGCGTTTAACTCTGTGTCTAGAGAGTTACTACTAGAGAAAATGAAGGCCATCAAAATTGACACAAAATGGTTTGAGAACTACCTTAGCGGTCGACAACAGCGGCTTAAGTACAATGATTCCAACTTCACTCCTGTTATTCCGGATAAGTATGGCCTCCCGCAAGGTACTGTACTGGGTCTCATACTATTTTTTATTTTTATCAACGACCTCCCGGAGCGTATGAAATCGACTACGGCTTTCCTGTTCGCAGACGACAGCACGCTAGTGCTAACCGGGTCCCCAGATCGAATAAGCGAATTAATTCAAAGGGTAGAAGATGACATTGAGATTGTTCTACGATGGATGAAAAGCAACAGGCTTGAACTAAACGCCTTAAAAACTGAGTGCATCGTACTTGGGAGCCCGCACAATCTGAGGAAAATTGGAACCGTTAAACTTAAAGTAGACAACTGTGAGGTTGCTTCTTCGGAGCAAGTCAAAGTACTTGGCGCGGTCATTGATAACCAATTGACATGGAAGGCTCACATTAAACAAATAACTTCAAGATGCAATGCCCAGATGCGTGTCCTATACATGATTATTCCGCTAATCACAACAGAGAACCTGAAAATCCTCGTTCAGTCCCTCATCCTTTCCCATCTAAACAATATGTGTTCAGTCTGGGGTAGTGCCGACGTTGGAACGCTCAAACCTTTGGAGAAAGTCGTGAAGCAAGCGGCCAGGATGATCCTAAACCGAAAGCGATCACAAACAGTGAGGTCTGAGATCTGTGGGACACTAAAGTGGCTAATGCCAAAATACCTATATCAGAAGGCCTTACTGTGCCACATGTTCAAGTTCACCAAACGAGACACAGCGCCGTCTTACTTCCAGGAGCAGATCGAGTACAACTTCTCAGTACGCCATTATTCGACCCAATCCCAGATTGACATAAATATCCCGGTCATCCCGAAGTCAAAATATGGAATTCGCACTTTTGTATACACCGCCTTCAAACTGTGAAACTCCAGGGGTGCAGCTTATAGTGCTCAGATGTCGTACGTTTCATTTAAAAGAGCCATCCTAAATACATTACTGAAAGATCAGAAAGCAGAGTGGCTCTAGTAATAACTTATTCATCAATACAATTTTCTGCATAATTTTTGATTTTCCATTATACCTTTCTATCATACTAATCTCTGAAATTTATTATGACTACGAACCTGTCGAGAAGGCAACGTAATGACCCTGTATTGGGATGTTGCTTTTAATAAAACAAACAAACAAAAAAAATCCAGCAAATTCCTAAAATGTTTAAACAATTTGGCAGAACACTATTCCAGATTGGCCGTGAAAACCCCCAAATCTAGCCCCAATACGTTGAACCCGAATGCGCCTCCTCCTGTTGTGAAACCCGATCCGAACGATCTTGCCCCTAAAATTCAGGCACTCAAAGTCGAACTTCAACGCGTAAAAGACCAGCATTCCCAACAGAATCCCAATAACGGTTACCAGCATTACCAACGCTTTTCCTAACCATTCCGGCTTTAAAAATCGCCAGAGCAATGACAATTACTCAGGTCAGAATTACCAGCTCCGTAACCCTCGAAACTTTGGGAATCGCTCTAATTACCGCCCCAACAACCAAAGTCCCCAAGACCCGGGTAATGAATTACACTGTTCCTACTGTCACGCTACAGACCATCTCATTAACAATTGCCCTGATCCCAAATGCGAAAAGTCCGAGTATTATAAGAACAATAGACAACGAAACTCTAATACTCCCAACCGACCCAGAAATCCTCGTAACAACCAATAACTAACTAATCAGGTCCAAGCCCAATAACCCCAGCCAGTACCAAAGGTTTACTATGCCCAAGTACAAAACTACTTGCTCCAGTTTTTCCAAGTCTGCACCCAACTCGAACCAAGCCACCCTTCCACAAAATAATGCTTCCCAAAACCCAGATCAAACGTTGGAAAACTGATTCGCCTGTCGTCGCGGGACCGACAGGTTGATTCAAACCCAAAAATATACCAAACCACCGCCCTGAC
>JAQFZY010002978.1:0-10487 GCA_034696285.1 Hypogastrura burkilli | reverse complement strand
GTCACTACTTTTTTTAGTACAATCAGACGTGTTTGTCTATTGCATACGCTCCGCGCCAAGGTTGGTCGACCTCTAAATTAGCTTTGTATATTTTGATCTATATTCATAAAATCGTTAGTGCGTATGTACGTATGTCCGCTATCTGCTCTGGAACTACTGTATGGATTCGAATGATTGATAACTTCAGATGTGACTACGAAAATTATTGGCCCTAAACCGAACCAAAAGTGGACTTTTTGCAAAAAAAAATTGCACCCGGTAAGAATCGAACTCTCGACGGTTTACAAATGGCTCGGCAGCATGGAGTTGGTTGTCCGTGTAAGGTTCTATGCATGCGAACTCCCAGGCATAGTCATGTGAGTATGTGAGGGGTCGGCTGTATAGGAGGTGCCTCTGCTGGAGTCCTAGCCTGGTATTGTAGCGCTACGATACTGAAATGCATTAGAACTGTCGTTATGGATTGATAAAAGAGCTCGGGCGATTCATTTTATTTGTTTTAGCTTAAGCATGTCTTATAAATATGTTGTACTGTTGGTGGAAATAATGGTAAAATCTCGAAACCCTATTTTCCAATCCGAGGCCTCCTTATCGTATCTGATTTGTTCTTATCGCTGAGGACTCGGATTAAAAAAAGGGCTTCCAGGTTTTACAACTATTTCCACCAACAGTATCGTATATCTGTTTTATGTAGTGTAAAATAAATCTCGTTCGGGCCCCTCCGGGTCCCGGGCCCTGGTCTCAGCGACCAGTTAAGACCAGCGTCGGTACGGGCCTGCTGTAAACAGGAAAGTCCGATTGTGTGCCAGTTCTGACTTTCGACCCAGGCAGGACCAGATACCTAAATTGCAAATATATAAAGCAAGGTATATGTCTGTAGGAAAAGGGATATATTGTACAGGTAATATGAAAACGTACAAACAAAATGTAGCTAATGGATGCTAAGCTAAATAGGTAGTTTAATTTCTGGTTCTTAATGAAATCTATCACTTTAGTTTGTGTCTATGGTCCAAAGGTGAGGGAGGCCCGTGAATTAAGTAAATACTATTACAGGCGCCAGCTATTTTAGATGAGACTAAATTGTTCTGTTGAGGCTCAAACCGTTTTTCTTGTCTTATTTTTAGACGCGGAGCAGCAGCGAGTGGATCCTTTTGCATTTGAGTTCGTGCGGACTTGGGGCGAGCCTCTGTAACTTGGTCTTCTCGAGCCCATCCATCATTTCCGGGTCATGGATCTCGGCCGCCATCCCAGTCTGCGACTTTGTGGGAGCCTCCATCCTGATCATTCAGTTGCTAACTGTCTGGACCATTTGTGCTCTAAGGTAAGGCGGGAGGAATCCAGGAGTGACGAAACGGTCCCTAATAGTCCGAATTCGTAGTTGATGCTCAGGAGCTCAGGATCCTCTCCCCTAGTCTGATAGGATCCCCAAATGGAAACTACTATATGGATGAAAGGGAGCTAGAAGGATTCTGAAGAATGGATTTCCAGGCCGCTGAGCACTAATACGTTTGAAGAGTTAGTGGGCGGGAGGATGTGTATCCATTTATGGGGTTTGTACCAATATGAAGGCCCCAGTCTCCAAATACATTTTCCGCTGCTTATTATTCCTCTCTCGGGCCAGGAGTTGTGGAGGCAGAAACAAAGGAGACAATGGGAAAGCTCAATAGTCTGGAGACAACATGCACAAGCTTTCCCTTGCTTTCTCCCCTTAAAGGAAAGTGTGACATAAAATTCAAAGGAATATGCAGTAGGACAGTATGTTCGGGCTCCCTGAGGGAAAGGACACAGGCTCCCAATATTCAAATTCCCCCATAAGGAATATCATTACCTGAGCTCTGGACTAGATTTACAGCTTATTATAGGAGCTTCCAATTTTCAAAGAACATAAATAGTAGTAATTGCTTAGCTGACACCGATTTGGAATTATTTGATTTGTAGTGCGGACAGGTGTGCGGCAATCGTGTCTCCACTCCGCTACACTCAAGTAGTGACCCGGAAGCGAATCGCCGTCTACTTCATGACCGTGTGGACGGTGAGCCTGGCCACAGTCCTCCTGGCCTTCTTCTTCTCAGCCCTCCACGACTCCGGGAGCCTGGAGCCTGGGATCCCGCTCGAGGGCTCGAGCACAAGTGATGAGTTCGTGTACAGCGGGGAGGCCTTCGTGTCTCGGAGCCTAATGACTGATTCTTCCCACGAGTCCGAGGCCCGGCCTAAGCAGAGCCAGCCCATAGAGGTCATCCTCCTGCCCGAGAGCGGGGAGGGCCGGGGGGAAGGGGCCAAGGGGCCCAATGGGTCCTACGCTGAGACTGACGAGAGCGTCCGGATACTGAGTCCCGGCCGCTACGGAACCCAGACGCTCATCTTCGAGTTCCGGCCCAACCTTGGCCTCTGCCTCCCCAAGGTCTACAGGCTGTCATGGGTGAGTCTGGTCTGGACGGCAGAATGGGCCATCTTCCTCCTCCTCGCCCCAATGGGCACGCTCCTCGTCTGTGACCTTGTCGTCCTCTCCATCGCCCGCAAGCAGCGGCACCGGATCGTCATGGCTCTCTATCAGATCACCCTGTCGGCCCAGGCTACAGTGACTCGGAGCAAGGGCACGGCCCCGCCCAGCCTATGGCTCAATCAAACGGTCCCTGCCAAGTCTCGGGCCTGCCGAGCAGTTTGGGAGGATCTCATCAGTCTCCTTTTCCTCAACTCCCCGCTTATTCTTATACTTGTAAGACCTTGGGTATGGCCTCCCATGAAAGACACCGTCTAATTGAGTTGGGTCTTTCCAGGTCTTTGAGATCCTGTCTGAGGGACATGAGGCCCCAGAGCCCCTCATATACCTTGGCTCTGCCTCTCTCTTCCTCACGCCGACGTTTAATGCCCTTCTTTATGGTGTCAGGGCTCGTCCGCTCCGGACCGCCGTTCGGAGCTATCTTAGGAAGCGACTCACGAATTCCACGCTCCAGCATGAGATTCAACAGCGCCTCTCACCTGTTGATGGCTCTCCGAGGGCCTCGTCCAGGGCAAAGAGCTTCCGGTGAGTGTTTTATGACCCTCCGCCTCCGTCACTTGACATCTATTTCTATTGCTTTCACCATCCCAAGGCCTTTAGAATTTGGCTTGGAACTCCCTCCCAGATATAAGCAAACAAAGTGTAGATGTGTGTTCTCAATTATAATTAGAGTACGGTGTACATGCGGTTCAAATTGTATGCACAGGAAGCCCAGGTGCACCACCACCGCCTACAGCTTAAATTCCAATACAACTAATTCATTAAAACTCTGACAAAAAATGTGTAAAGTATATTTCATAATTCACATTTCAACAATAAGACTTATTATTATGCAGCTACTAATTTTCACCAAAATCTATGTATTACTACTTAAATTGAATTCTGTCACTACCTATTTTATTACTTGCCTCTAATGGGTTTTTACATTATTTAAAGAAGTGAGTTTAGATTTGAGAACCTGAGAATAGTACATATTTTAATATACTTTCAATCCTTCAATACAATCCAAATTCCTTTCTAATCAATTGCAGCGTATCAACGGTCTCAGTTCAAACAAACGATTAGTAATTAGCAATCAAGTAATAGAATTTAATTTAAATAGGAACACATTTCAACGTAAATGCGCCTGAATGTACAAATTACGCCGATTTCAATAATATCATAGGAACTTTGCGCATGTGCCCCTGAGCCTTTGAAAGGGCCGCTCTGATTGGTTTGAATTATGTTCCGTCTTCCAGGTCCTCCTCCCCGTCCCCAAACTCCTCCCCATTCCAGACGCCGCGGCGTCTATCAACCAATGACTTGCGTCCACCGCCGATCCACTTCGCCCTCTCTCTTTCACCGTCGCACGGGGACCTTGGGCGGGCCCACAAGCTGGATACCAGCGTCCTGATGAACAGTCGGAAGGTCCGCTCCTTCCTCCATCTGCCCAGCCAGCAAGAAATGTCAGAGTTCTGGAGCGGAATCCGACGCCCAAATCGGTCCCCAACAATTGTCATCACGCACGAGATCCGGCTCAAGGACAGTTCAAACTCACTCTTCAGCTCCTCCTCGTCCCCGATCAACAATGCGGAGCACATGCTCTAATTCTAATCCTTCCCCCCTACCATTCCATTTTGTCCCGGGACTGGACCTAAACCTGTGGAGCACAAATATGAGGATTCTTATAGGGCCAAGGAGACGTCCAGCTATGAGTCAAGCCTTTGGTACAGTTCGGAGAGTCCTGGGAGAGCTACATATATAATCAGGGTCATATTTCGAACTTAAATACTTTAGGCTTCAAACTGGAAGTTGAAGAAATCAAATCAAACCTAAACTTCGAGAATGTAAAATTGTATTTTAATTTGGCCAGTCGGAACTTGGCCAATATCAACCAGTACCTACTCAAGGTTGCACGTGTAGTTGACTAGTATTTCGTAGTAGAGTCCTAATTCTACATAAGCTTCAGCTTCTATACGTATGTACATGTTCTTAATGCAGATTTCGGAATATTTCAGTGTAATTTGTAACTGTGTTCAGTGATTGTGATGCAAGGGGGTGTTGTGGAGTCGGTTTCCCCATATCAATGTACCTTTATATTGGAACTCTGTACCTTCTTACTACGGTGGTTCGGCAATGATGAGCTATTACGTAAGTACATAGTATATGCAGTGTTTACAACACGCTCGGCTATCGCTAATCAATGAGTAAAGTATTTTTAGTTGTTGTCTCAGTCTATGATTCCGAGCTGGATAAACGGCATTAACTTCGGCAATAAGCATTTCTCAATTCTCATTCCCTGCTTTTCAATAGCGGGACACAAGGGATACCATTGTATCCTGGCTCTAGAAGCTGGGAATTCCTCTCGGACCATACAACATACAATGCAATGGAGTTACGGGGATTCGGTTGTGGTTATGCGGACTCCGCTCCGGCCGAACAATTCCAAGAGGAAAAGAATTCCAACTGAAAGTTCTTTACGACCAAATTCTCTGTCTTATATGTAGTAGTAGGTGGCGGAAATTGGATCCGATCATCCCCAATTTACTTTTGAAGTGCAGATACTACACAGTGCCAATGCGGGGATGATTCCTGTTCAACTGTCTGTGACCATACAGCTCTGCTGTGGTTGAATATATACTATGTACAGTACCTAACGATAAAGTCGGTGGTTGTTCTGTATGGTTAGATTTTAGTTTTTTTAGTTTGATCTTTATCTACATAAAACCAGTTTGTCAGTTTTCTTGAAGAGCGTCGCTACGTCGCTAAATGCTTTATTTGTTTTTATGAAGTCAGATCTTCTAAAGCTAATAATGCTCATATTAAATAACCGCAATTAAAAACAGTGTAAAGTCCTAGTTCAGAAGGCTCAGCTTCTCATTTTGTACAATAAAGCATATCCTTAAAGTTTGATTTGGGTAGGAGTGATGTCAGAGCAGATATCCATTCTATTTACATTTGATTTGTGGAAGATATAAAGATGTATGTAGGTAAATGAAACGGAATATGCCCGTGATTTGTATTGGAGCTGTTGGCCACATCAATACTTTGCACATTCCGTTTGTTTAACAATAGTAAACTGAAACGATTTAAAAGGGCGGTTTTGTCACTGTAACTGGCGAATATACTCTAGCAATACAACAGAGCAGTATGCACGCGCCAAATCCGTGTGCCTATCATTCCCATGTCGGATTTCAACAAAAGTTAGTCGGTAACCGCGAAGAATGCTCTCCGACTTTCAAAACGCTTCCACTCAAGAACTTATTATTATGTAATTGTATTTGTAATTCTAAAGATGAGATGAGCAAAGCAGTTCCAAAACAAATTGCACTTTTGTCTCGTCGGATGTTTGCAAACGTCATTGTATTTCCAGACAAGGCCGTAGTGGAATTACTAAAAGTGTCGCTCGAGTCTGAAGTGTATTTCCTGAATGGAACCTGAAGTTCTGTTCTTACGTATTTTGTGATTTGTGACAGAGCTCCGCCATGTCTATCGTCTCAGTTCATTACTAATGATCTAATGAATGTGGGCGGGACGCCGAGCGGCTTTTGTGAGAACGTTGGATATGGATACGGGAACTTACTTATCACTATTTACATAATGCATGGCACAAGTTTAGCTCAGTAATAATTTTTGCAGTCTGCTGGGAGCTGGATCCTAGTTCTTTTCCGTGAGTAGGTACTTGTATTTAGACATAAATGTATACTTCTTCGGGATCCGGTTCAGGTTTACCGGGCTCTTCCTTCTCCCTGGGCTAGGGAGTAGAATATTTTATTTGAGGTATATATGTGTATGCCTGCTTACTGAGAACCTTCCGGCTCATAGGCTAGTCGGCTAGTTTAATAGTTCGAAGGATTATAATATGTACAATATGTTACGGTCTTATGTAGTTCCCATATATGTAGCTACAAATATCGCGGTATATTTACAAATACATATATACCGGTACGTTTACAACTGTGCCGGTACTGTTATTGGTAAGAAACTTGTATATTTGTAAATGTGCCGGGTTATTTGCGACCATGAAGTTATACTATGTATATGTACCAAAGGTAATATTCTGTATATTATTGGTAAGCTCGATCATAATTGGCAGACTAGAAGCTTCAGAGTTTAAACTAGTAAGTACACAGTCATGAGTTATGACTGAGAACACAATTAATTTTCGAGTTTCAGTTAATTTTTTCTTGATTTTTTCAATTTTGGTTCATACCTATTGGTACAGTTAGAACTATACCGGCATATTTAAAAATTGAGCTGGTAAAGTTGTAACTGCTGTGCCGGTAGTCCCATTTGTGCCCGTTTATTTGTAAACGACCCGGTATACTTGTAACTGTGTCTACACGCTTATAACTGTACCAGGATATTTGTAACTTTACCGAAATTACAAACAAACAGTAACACACATATATACCAAGTGCACATACTTTGAGTAAGGCTCAGTCAGTCATTTCAATGAGAGGATTTAATTGATGCTCGTGCTGGAAGTCCGGTTTTATATGTAGTACTTACAGTATATGAAGTCATGGTGCATCTGTATGCTACTGGAATATATCCTTATGAGCCTTTTAGGCGGAGGTGCTACCAGGTTTCAGAATAAATAAATCTACTTATTTATATTATGTATGTAACTCTAATTGATTAATAATTTAACCGGCTCAAACAGTATGTGCTTGCCATATGACAATTGGCGATTCATAATGCCTAGACAGTTTCAGTCATGAATGAATAAAGCACACATTGGGATTGAATTGTATGGACAAATGTACAAGCGTATAATCAACATTTAAAATAAATTAAGGCCCTATTCCAAACCATGATGAGGGGTAGATTAAAACCACAAACAAGTAATAAATTGAGCTATTCAAATTTTTGTGCTCTACTATTGTATAAACACAGTTATTGTTATATCCATTAGAGCATAAGTGGTCGCCGCGAATTTTGTATTTACGTTAGGTACGTGTTAGGCCATAGTATTAATTTTTGAAAATTCTGGCTCTGTTTAGGTAAGTTAATAACAATCGGCTCACACTTAATTTGTGATCGCACATATTTCGCCTAGTATTTCGGAATTGGTTTGACACTTGGCAGGATAAACAATAATACTTGTATTGTACCCGCGCACAATTGACGGCCTACCATTGAGAGGGTTCTCATGATGAGCAGCACATTTAATAAACCACAGCAGTAGCGGTTTGGAATAATCGTGTATTATGATAACATGTATGTATATGTATGCAAAGTACAGTCACAGTTATACATAGTCTGTTCCCGTTCACTCCAATGAAGACAATCCACGTGTACATGTAAAGGGTTTCTTATATGTAGTAGTGGACTATTCATACATAGTATCCACAGGTGAATTTGGGCCTTGTATCAATAATTTATAGGACTGAGTTTAGTTTTCATGAGTCCGCATTCTCATACTACAGCCCACTAGTGCCCATTATGAAAGCACCAGGCATTAATTTGCAGTATTTAATTCCTTTTGTAGTGGCATTGTTTAGTGACGACCAGGAACCATAACTCAGCTAATATCCAGCGGACGTACTAAAGTAACTATGTATTATCTAGTGACACAATCTGAAGAAGTTTCCGGTAACATAATAGAGGAAAGGTGAAGTGGGAGCGGGGCGGTTCTATATCTGAAATCTGCAAAGTCAATTAGCCGGTGGCTAATTCCTATTGACACGGATTTTTGCAATGGACGAGCGGTTAGTCGTGGAATTTGGCATACGCGCTCTAAAGTGGCGTGTTTAGTCCAGAGTAGTTGCCTCGGAAAGCCCAGTTAACTCTTGGTAGGTAGTCTTTTCAAACAGTGTGCTTACTATTATGGCGAAGAAGTGAAGTACAGATATTAGTAGAAGATATGGCATATTGAATGCATAGTATATGTATCTACTTGTAGGCTGCGATCCTGATTGCTGATAGGCACTGCTGTATGATTGATTCTCTAGCTTCGGGCCCATTCCTCATGGCTAATAATTATGAATTAGCATTGTTATAGAGTAACCAATAAATAGAGTAGCTCCGTCCCCGTCGTCCTTCCCTCAGTCCCTCCTTGGCCTCCATTGGAAGCCCGTCCTTCCTTCCCTGTCCGGTCTTGGAGAACTACGTGGACTTTCCTGCTCCGGCCTTTTACAGATTTTCCCGGAAAATGCCTTATAGTGACGGGACCAGTCGGTAAGTCACTTATTATTTACAGTACAGTAGGGCTGTAGGCTGTAGGGTTACTAGAATTCCATAATTGGGATATAAGGGGCTCGGAGCATGCATGCCAGCGACCGTTTTATGCTAAATAGGCAGGTAATTCTGGTTTTTCGTCTTACTAGGACTTACTGTAATTTTGCCACTCCATGTAAGGATTACCAAGCTTGTAATCTGTATCTGTGCAAGAAGGGAAATGCTCTACAAGAGCATTAGTAGTAACTACTTTGTCGTCCTAGAGATGAGGTGCAGAGGTCAGGGTCAGTCCAGGCTAATAAGTGGCTCCATTGATTTCCTTTGAGGAGTCCCCGCTGCTGTCCAGAAAGGGTTTTGTAATATACAGGTCCAGCTCATACAGTATTATTTGCAGAGTGGAGGTTATCGTATGAGGGTCAGGAGCACGAGAAAACTCTGACAGGACAAATATGTGGGACTGGCTCCAAGTACCGTGGGAATCAATGAGAAGGCACACGTGTTCGTAAGCTATATGTACCACTTCTCGTTAGGCCTCACGCAGGAGCCGCAGTCGGCCTAATTACTAATTAATAAGGCTTGCATTCTTCGTAGGAAATAATTCTACACTTAATGAAGAATTAATTCCCTTATAAACTGACTAGGGCATGGGCCAATTGATTATTAGCACTTGACCTTGACACGGAAGACTGAGTCTTTAGTTTTGGACCTGGCACGAGGACTGACCATGTAGGAGGAGAACTACCTGTCAAATATTAGGCGGACTCCTCCTGCGTGAATTCTACATATTAGTATGTGGAATCAGGACTTGCGTCAGTCAAATTCCATCAATGTAGTTTTTCCAAGGAATCTCTGGAGATGCAGATTTAGTGTTCAGAGATTAAGATAGGCTTGAGAGGATGTGTTAATTACGTAATACGTAATCTGTAGTATGAATTGTTTGAAGAAGTGAATGCTCTTGTATATGCATATGTATATGTATATATATTGAGATATGCATGTATTTATTACAAGGGATTAGAGATTAGAGTTATCCTGTAGCACATTGTATAATCCAATCATTCCTAGATAGCAAATAGCTTCATTCACTGCCCTATCAATCCACCCGGACTCTGAGATGCCTATAAAGTCCTGAAGTAATACTTTTTATCCCTTGCTCATGCTCTTCTATTATTTTTAATCTTTGTCTACTATGTAGTTTAGGAGGGGTATCAAGAGTGAAGTGCTCATTAGTATGACGGAGACTCCCTGCGTGCTTAAAACATAATTACATGCATTCCTACATAATTCTTCCAATTCCGTGTTTCTATCATAATTTGGATTTAGGATTCAGAAGCTAGCCAATTACAGCATAAATAGAGGCGTGTGGATTTGGAATTAGACTTCAGAGTTAGTTCAGTATTAGGCCAAGCCAGGCGTGCAAAGTATACAACAATGAGGAAAGACTTGGAACTAAAGGGGGGCCAGTAAGTCAATATATCTTATTTTTTCATTCTGAAATTCTCGTAACGGATAGCCCGGTCAAAAGCTATTTGATCCCAGAGAAACGAAAATAATTATTCGAAAAAAAAAAATTCTAGAATACACGAGCCAAAATTAGTTTCTTCTAAACCGCATCAAATCCAGCCTAAATTACTTCTGATCTAACAACAGTTACTTGACCTAATTAGTCGAAAAAAATTAGCCAGGCGGTGCTCTCAAAGCAAAATTAGGTTACGTTATGACGCTTGGTTACTTTATGTTATCTAACTATTATTGGCGGAGCGTAAGCGGAGCCATAATAATAATGAGTTTCTTGCAAATCCGTGTGTCAGATTTTTTTTAAATGAAA
>JAQFZY010002977.1:0-10488 GCA_034696285.1 Hypogastrura burkilli | reverse complement strand
AAATAAGTAAATTGTGAAATAACAACATGCAACAATCAAATGCTGCTCCTGATGGGCGTCCTCTTTAAAGTTGAGCCTGTGAGCCCTTCCAGGACATTTGGCCTACCGAATAACCCGTTGACCCGTAAAATTCTGATTGATTTCCTCCGATCAGTGGGGATCCTCCCTAAGGATAGCATAATGGCAAAATTAGCAGGAAACCACGAAATGGTAAAATTCTGCGTTCCAGTATATGTACCTGCACAAAGTGATGTAGCTCTTCCTGCGTATCAAAGATCATGACCGAGAATGGGCTTCCAAGAACGTGCTCCCCGGCCCATCGAACCTCTACACGGTAGTCCCCAGGCTCCGTTGGGTCGAACTTGCAAAGAATGGTCCGGTCCTTTTGGTTCTCCCTCTGCATCTCAACTCGGAAGGCTCCTAAAATTCGCCACGAAATAGCAGTTAGGCCATTGTATGTTCTAAATCAAGTCCTTAGTACCGAAACTGCATGAAGTGGACGTTACCTTTAGGCCCACGGACCCGAACAGTCAGCTGCCCGGCTCCCGCCCCCCGCGTGTCACAGATGAATCTAGACTGAAATGTGGCCAGTACCCCGTGCTCGATCCCAGGCCCGTACACCTTAACTTTGGAAGCATCGGGGAGCCCAACGACTTTCAGGTTAAATGGGCTTCCTGGAACATTTTCTCCGGAGTATCTGATACTCAGGGCATGTTTGCCGGGTTCTTGGGGCCGGATATTGAGCGTGAACGTTCCGTCCCCGTGATCATAGAGCTCACAGTAGGCTGTCTTTCGGGAACCCATGCACTGGGCCGTCAGCTCTCCGGGCCCAGCTCGTCGAGTGTCAATAAAACTCCGGATGTCTTTTCCTACGGTCCCGACTCGGAGACCGTCCCCGGTACAGATGACCTTGCTAGCATCCCCGATGGCTCCAACTTGGACCGTTATCGGGCATCCAGGAACAGGCCTAAATATCACAAAACATGGGCTAAGTTTCCATCCGCCTTTCTAAGCTGTACGCCAGCTCTCATACCTGCCACCCCAGCTGACGTTAAGCTGATAGTTTCCGGGCACTCTGGGCATATACACTGCCTTGTAGAGCCCCCCACCGATGGGCTGAACCGTAACTGGGACGTCCATATCCGAACTGTGTAGGGATACTTGGGCCGGGCCAATTCCTGCCTGGGAAGCATCTATGGTGAAATATGCCTCTTCTCCACAACGGGCTGAAACTAGGCCGGCTCCGCTCAGGAGGACTGGTCCGTCGTATTCTCTATGTGAAGTAAAATAGCGAACGGGTCAAATACTGTATTGTAACAAGACGTGCTTGTCAAGTGTCCCGGTCATACCCTGTTGGTGCAGAATGAACGTAGAGGAGCTTGGGAGCACTCTCAACGTCAAAGCTTCCCCACTTAAGAACAAGTCGGTAGTCTCCGGCTCGCTTTGGATTGAGGATCAGTTTTGAGCGAGAGGCCGCCGCCGCCTCGACCCGACAACTGTCCTCCGAATTTGGAAGAACTTGGGTCGGGTCTGCAGAGTCCATTCGGGCCTCCATGACGCCCGGCCCAGCATCAACCGTGTTGAAGGCAATCTTCCGCTCCTCCCCAAGGGCCAGCTGAACTATGTTGTCATCGTCAACATGGGCCTCCCAACCCCCAATCACTCTTAACTTGGTTCCATCAACGACTCTGGGATGAAATGGAGAGCCTGAACAGGAGGTCATAAATCATAATTGACCCGTCATAAAACGTAATAGTATTTCTGAAAGTAGTCCTCACCTGGAATATCAATCCCAGCCCAAGTGACTCGAACGTCAAAGACCCCGACCTCCGTCGGAACAAAAGAGGCCTGAAAGTGTCCGGACTCTTGTGAAGATGAACTGATTCGCTTGACCTCGCATTTGGCAACGGAGTCTGGGCCCTCTACGCTCACGATTGGGACTCCAGGGAGGCCTGGCCCGAAAATGGAGAAGACTCCAGGCTTTCCAACGTGTGCAAAGATGAGGCCAGGCCCTTCGGCCTTAGCCGCTCCTGCCTCTTCAGCTTGAACTAGTATTGGGCAGCCCGGAACGGGCTCTCCGCCGTAGTTCAACATGATCTTGTATTTTCCTGGTCGTTTGGGTGTAAAGCGGATCTCACTGTCTCCGTGACGCTCATCGTTAATTGGAAAGATTGGTTTGGGCAGTCCGTCAGGACCCGTCACGTCTGCTTCAAGAATAGCGTCGCCTGACTCACTCAAATCAACTGGAAACATGAGAGTTAAACTTGAAGTGCATTCTCTAAGCGTACTATGACGTAAATTGACTTCGTAAAAACGGTCTGCCGTCCACAAAATTGGACTACGTTGGAGAATAATTTGCTCCGGGCTTCAAAAGATTTCAAAACTTTTGAAGATACCAGCAAATTTGCAGCCGCCATCATGGATTTTGTCATTGGTGGACGCTATACAATTTTTCGAGTGATAGGTGGCTTACCAGGCAACACAATGGACTGTCCAACCGTTAGCGTGGTTGGAATAGTTCCGATCAGTACTTTTTGGGGGTCAAAGACATGGCACGTGTAGGGTGAGCCCTTGACTTGCTTGCTCCTGTGGTAGACGGCCACTTCGTGAGACCCTGGCGTGGTCGGACTAAACTCGGCTCGAAGGTTCCCGTCTCTCTGTTGATAGCAACGGACTGGGACTGCAACTCCGCCTGGACCGCTAACAACCACGTCGAAGTCCCTTCCGGATGACCCTTTAAAAGAAAATGTACAAAATTGGAAATTGCAAGCTAGAACCATTGTATTGCACCTAACCAGATTTCACATACAGATATATTTACCTTTAGTTAAAATGGTGAATCCTGCTGACCGAGCGCAACGGGCCACGTAGAGCCCTGACCCAGTAACGACCATATCCTTGGCATGTGCCCCGTTATCAGACACCATCAGATCAAAGGGGCAGCCCTTTGCATTGAAACCGTGGCAGAGGACATGGACACGGTGAGTGAGCGGGACTTCCGGCTTAAATGTGAAGACGTAGATCCCGTTCCCCATATTCCTCTTATAGCAAGGGATCTCCTCCAACTGGGCCTTGACCTTCACCTCGATTGCTTCTTCCAGATCAACGTCTACGCCGGATCTTGAAATGTCCACTGTACCGGGAAAGGAAAAGGTTACATACAAGTTAAGCAATTAGCTGAAAGTGCGATCGTTACCTTTGACACTATATTCTTGTCCAAGCGTTGCTGTGTCATTCTTGTCCTTGAGCCGCACTAGCAGTGGATCAAAGACCTTGGCCTGTAGTGGTTGGGGAAGGAGGAGAGCTTTTGACCCTTCGTTGATTGAAATGTCATAAGTTCCCACTTTGTCCGGCGTGAACTCGGCTCGAAGGTAGCCGGAAGTCAGGGTCCGCGTTCGTACCCGAATGTTGTTGCTGTTCCCATCCGGCCCTATTGAAATACCGATATATGGTTTAATGTAAAATGTATATATGTAACGTGCGTGGCCAGCTATCTACATCACGAGTTGTCGGAGTCCGTTACTTAACACAGGCACAGACAGGGTCTAACGCCTACTCATGGGTTCAGTAAGCCATTCACTCTCTCGGTTTACTGAACCCTTGAGTAGGAGGCCTGCCCTGTTTGAGCTTGCTTTAAGTAACGGACTCCGACAACTCGTGATGAAGATAGCTGGCCATGCATAGTACATATAGCTAATGTTGGAATTCATACCTCTGACAACAATTTCAGGGTCATCGGGTCCCTTCTTCTCCAAGTCAACCCAAGCACTGGTTCCGGCAATAACGGCCTCAAGCCCAGTAGTAATTATCCCTGGAAGGACTAAAGAGCTGTCACTAATGCTTTCCAGCTCCAGGCCTCCGACCCCATTCGTAATTCCAGCGTAAGTATCTTCAATGGCACATTCAAAGGGGCTCCCGGGAACGTCAATATCGTTGAACGTAATGTTCACAAAGTGAACGGTGGTCTCCTGCGGAACGAAAGTGACGTCGTAGAGCCCACGGCTCCGGGCAGTTACTTCGGCCCTTAAAGATTGCTTCCCGGTAGTTACAACGAGTTCCAGCGTTCCTTCGCCAGCCTGCGAAGCGTCTACTGTGAACGTGATTGGCTCTCCGAGCCGCCCATCCTGGAGCCCTGTAATCTGCACTCGATCCACATTATAGACGTTGCAGTTGAAAGGGCTCCCGTTGACTGGCTCCCCGTCCAAGGACACTGATATTGCATGTGGACCTAAAGAAACACAATATTGGATTGAGTTGGGCCCAATATTTGAAGTCTACCTTATGATACTTACCGACTTCGGATGGCGTAAAACCAACTTGGAC
Organism: Hypogastrura burkilli; assembly: GCA_034696285.1. Classification (NCBI taxonomy): domain Eukaryota; kingdom Metazoa; phylum Arthropoda; class Collembola; order Poduromorpha; family Hypogastruridae; genus Hypogastrura; species Hypogastrura burkilli. The sequence goes on along the minus strand of JAQFZY010002977.1, from coordinate 6,165 downwards.
CTTATCCGGCAGGGCTCCCGTCATGTTGATGGGCAAGTGTGTACCGGACGGCGTAAGAATCATGACGTTGCAGGCTGATACGTCGGCTCCTAAAACAAAATTGATACTTCAGTTATTGCATGAGACTTAGAGGAAATTGGAGGTGGGCTGGCGTACCTTGGGGATCGATTACGATACTAGCCGGCTGGTTAACGGCTGCAGACTTGAGGGCCGTCCCAGTGACCAGTATCTGATTAGCATCTGTGACCTTGCAAGTGAATGGGCTTCCTGGGACTGACTCCCCGTTGAAACGTATTGAGAGCGTGTGTGGAGCCGCCTCGTGGGGCCGAAAGTTTACTCGGAACTTTGCATTCCCCTCAGCCTGGACGTAGTTTGGAACGTTTCGGCCTCCAACGGACACAATAATTTCCAAGTTCCCGGCACCCGCCTGACTTGCATCAACTAGAATGTCAAAGGGCAATATCCAGTTCATTAATACCAAGTAAACAATGCATCAGCCCATCTTATATATAAATCATAACTTACTCGAGAAGTAAACGGCCTTCCCTCGAACTCCTTGCGTAACGTCTGCAACTTTGACCTTGCTTGCATCATAGGCCTTGACCAGGAAGGGACTACCGGCCACGGGGACCCCGCCAATTGAAACGTCAACCGTATGATCCCCTGAAAAATTTCAACTGAAACTGAAAAACCTGACCTAATGCGGTATTACTCATAGCATATACAAAAGTTTGAAAAATATTTTGTTATGCGGCGTTGCTCGAAAATCTAGCATTGTATTCCTTACCAACATCAACTGGAACATATTCAACCAGAAACTTATTCTCAGAGGGAACTTGTATGGAAGAATGGATTGGCTTCTTGAGCGGCCCAGTAATTTTGACCTCAGGAGGTCCGACCATCCCTTCAGGCTCTATAAGGAACGTGGCCCGCTTGCCTACAGGGACCTTCTCGAGGCCATCTCCAGTCAGGGTCACCTTGGAGGCGTCCGTGACTTCACACTTGAACGGGCTTCCTGAGAACGACATATCCCTATGATTAGTACATTTGCATCTTGTATAACCAATGACCTTGACTTACCTGGAATATCTTCACCATTGAACCGGAGCTCGATCATGTGCGGCTTGGCCTCCTTGGGCGTGAAGGAAATGGCATAAGTGTGGCTCCCTTGGGCCTGGGCCGAAGTCGGAACTTGGCCCCCATTCACGGTCACTTCCAAGTTACCCGGACCCGCCTGACTCGTCTCAACTACGTAAGTACCCACCACACAATTAGATTCTCCTAACCAATCCGATTATTAGGTGCCCGCCGGTAAACATTATAAAATTACCGGAAAATGCAAAATATAGTTAATAGTTAGCTCAGTTTATTTGGTGATAGGTTAAGTCGTATGTAACCCGATTAGGTTAAGTTGAGGCGTTCAGGTTATAAAAAGAACGAAGTCGTTCTGACCATATGCTGCTAGTTCGGCACCAAACTATTTTCCCCCGGCATGGTAAAATATACAATGAGTACTCACCTAGAAAAGTTACTGGCTTCCCAATGGACCCGTTTGCGGTGTCCTTGACCTTGATGGCGGCCAGGTCATAGACTTTGCAGGCAAAGGGTGAGCCCGGCACATGGGACTTTCTGAGAAGAACCGAAACTCGATGTTCTCCCGGAACTCGTGGGCTGAACTCAACCCCGAACGTGTTCTTAGACTTTTCGGAGATCTGGGACGGAACTGTGACGCCGTTGGGTCCTACAGTGTCAGGGGGGTTGAGAGTAAAAGGCGTCATGTCAATTAGAAGGTCAACGGGTCCAAACATTTACATTATGAATTCGCACATGCAGTAGTCAAAGTAAATACAGTGTAAGAACAGTGTCCGGCGTCCAATGCTCTAAGATGTAGAAGCGGAAAGTGTCTAAAAGAAGGAACGAACTGTTGATCAATGATATTCTCATGGTACATGATTTATTCAATTTCTTTCAAGAATTAGTGAGAATCAATACTTTAGTGAGATGGGAATATTAGTAGTTTCTAAAACTTTCTCAAGACCATGCACAATTAATTGGATCAGAGTCCAAGAACGTTTGGGTGGGGCTTGTCATTGTTGTGGGTAGGTACTTATTGTGGTGAGTAAAGCATTTTCTATTTCTAGCCTATATTGGGTACTTGTATCGGCTACTAAGAGTTAAGTTTCTAGTAAAGCTCAAATCATTGTATTTACGCACGGTTAGTCTGGATTAACTTTCTACAAAACATTGTACTGCACATTGGGAAACGAAGTCCTAAAATTGTGCAATGCAAAAATGCAAGACAAAACAAATTAAAGAAGCGAACCTAAGGAATGAACATTAATCAGCCAAGGCTCAAGTCCGCACAACATTTAAAATCCACACTCACACCCAACTACCCTAAATGGCACAAGAGGAAGGAAGGACTGATTGGCAAAGTACAAGCATTACGACTCTTGGTTACACGTTACACCCCACCGATTAAAAGGAGGTAATAGGTACTGAGGGATCTTGGTATTATGCACTAGGCGTGACCATACTGAACGCTTTTTATAGACAGGTTTGGAGGTTAGGGAGTTACGAAAAATTAATTGTGCCTTTCGACACACTCAAGCCTATAATAGTTACGAGTTCCACATGTTCATTGAGCTTAAGAAAAATAGTTAATGATTATTTAACTGAGGAATGAAAAGTAGTAAAGGTAATTCTAGCTAGTAACGTCTATCTCTGTAGTGATAGGTAGAGGAGGAAGAAGTTTGGCGTCCTGTACGGAAATAAAGAAAAACAGAAAAAATGGACTTTAGTGACACGGGCCTGGTGAAATAACTGAAAAGGCTCAAAACCCTTTCAATGATAAACATTCTGAGGTCAATTGTGTCCAAGGTCTCGATCATGATGGCAGTTTCGATTTTCGATCACTTGGCAATTTTTCTATCGATAAATATCTCTTGGTGATAAAAAATGATAAAAATCGCTTTTGTGATACAAATAATAGATCTCAGGTTTCTATCGGCGTGATTTAAATTATTTGATTGATGGTATTACTTTTTTTCACGATTACCGATAAGATTAATTTATACCAATAATACTAATTTAGTAAATATATTAAACTCGGTATTGCATTAAACGTCTTGACGCTTGCACAATTGACCTAAGAACAAATCCGACCACTGCGTACAAGGTGCAGGGCAGTACTTTCATTGGCATTTGCCATGCTATGGATTGAAAACGTGTTCAAAGAAAAGGGGTAGCGTGAAGGAAACAAAGAGAAAACTATTGGAAGTTGTAAACACACAAGCCATTGATTCAAAATTTAAGAGACTTGTGAGATGGCTTACCTTCGACGGCCACTTCCACATCATCCAGTGAACTATGAACGTTGTTGAGGGTGAACTGGGCGGTCTTTCCGATGGGGGCCGCCGCCAGGCTCGGGCCTGTCACAACAATTTGACCCGGGTCCGCTGAAACCGTTGCAGTGTAAGGTGAACCTTCCACGCTCTCCTTGTTGAACGTGACGGTCACCGTGTGATCGACGGGCTCGAGGGGGACGAAACTCACGGCGAACCGGGCCCCGCCCTGGGGATGAACCTGTGTAGGGACGTTCCGACCCTTGGCCCCTATCGTGATCTCAAGGTTCCCTTCTCCGGCCTGGGAGGCGTCCACCGTGAACTGGATTGAACGGCCAAGGGCCCCGCGCGGGACTGGGGACACGTAGACCCGTTTGGCGTCGTAGGCCTTGGCTGTGAACGGGGTTCCGGGCTATTCAACGTAGGAGAATACAATTTCAACGAAATTAGCACTGTACTTCAATTTTTCAGTAGACCCGAGGCAAAAAATCCACTTACCGCTGGTGATCCATTGTGATGAACTGTAATGGAATGGGGCCCAACTTCGCGGGGAGTGAACTCAGCGGTAAAGCCCGACCGAACGGATCCTGGAAATATTATCACTTTTAGTTAGCCAAATTCAAATCGACGAAATATGATGTGTTGTAATGATCAATCATACCGGACACTTTTACAGGCAAATCCCCATTGGGCCCCTTTACTGAAACGGCGAGCTCGGCTGAGCTTGAGCCGTCAACCGCTATGTGAAAACGGGAGACTTGATGGACTGGAATTAGTTCCAGTCCGGATAGTGAAACCGCAACTTGCCGCGTATCAGCCACTTGGCAGAGAATTGGACAGTCTACAAATAAAAACAAGTATTTTCAGGCCATTCAACGCATTTTGCTACGAAATTCGGTAGCCATTTGCAGTAGTATGCCACTCTTACCAGGGATTGTTTCTCCATTGAACTTGATGTCAATTGCATGGGGTTTGGAGTGTTCTGGTGTAAAAGATACAAGACAGCAGCCACCGCCAAGGACTCGAACTTGATTCGGCAGCTCTCCATCATTGATAGAGATTTCCAACTGGCCTTCTCCGGCCTGTGAGGCGTCAACTATGTAAAGCATAGGTCAAACTTCATTAGCCATAATTTCAAGAAATATTGCTTCCACAAGTATTATGAGTACCTTTGAACTGTGACGTCTGCCCGATCACGCCCGGAGCCACGTCCAGGACCTTGATGAGTGACGAATTGTAAACTTTTGCCACTACTGATAGCCGACGGCCGGCCACAAGGACCTCTACCAAATGCGTCCCAACTTCGGACGGCGTGAACTCGAGCACGAATATTCCGCTCCCTTCCTCAAGGAGTCTGTATGAGAGGGCCTTCCTGGTTGGGCCTGGAAAGGTGCGTTTTAGCATTTAGGGTCAAGTGCATATTTCATATTATTACATGATATGTAGAATACTTTGTCAAAGAAGTTGACATTCAAAATTCAAACCTCCATGTCCAAATAAATCTATATCAACCAGATATGATTAAACTGTACTAATACTAATAAAAACTTATAATAAAATTTAATAAATTACTGAGCGGTGGAAGGCCTTACTTAGAACAGTGACGTCAATGGCTTCCCGATTGAATCCAGGTGCGGATATTTCAAAGTTGGCATTTTTGCCGAAACGAACGTGTCGGACCGGCTCCCCTCGAATCATTAAGTACTCCCCGCTGGACTCCATGTCACGGGACGACTCGGCATGGAGGTCCATTGGCGGACCCTCCATAGAGTCCATCACATTCACTCTCCAAGGGCTTCCTGGACAAACACAAAAATAGTTATTAGTTATAAGGCAAAAATAGTTGTGGTTTTTCTACGGAGAAACTACCAAGCAGCTAAATAAATTCGTTTTATTTTTAGTCGAAACCTAACTTAACCTAATTATGACAAATTAATCTAATAACCTTATCCTAAAAGAAAACCTTACCAACCTAATTAAATTGAATTATCAACTCGAAATAGCTCTTTCGGCAGAAACTTAGCCTTTAAAAAATCCCAGATTATTTAGGCTAAGTAATAAGGTAATTTTCAAATGCCTAACGGCAATTTGACATTTGATCAGCCCGGCAGTTTAGTTACGGATGGCACAGGAGCAAGAATCGTAATTAGATATAGGTACCTAGGAATTACGAATGACAGGCACTACTCCTATTGTTGGGCCGTCTCATACACTATACACACCTTTTGCAACTGTCCGACTAGTAGATCCTACCTATAATACGAAGCCGGAACTCGGTCAAGTGACTCCAAACTCTTAAATATTTATAGGAGTGGGGATGGATGGCAGGTAGAAGGGGCCAGTGCTATTTAAGAGTAGGAAGGTAGCAGGGTTCCTATTTAAACCTGCATGCACGGAAGGTGGATGGACTAATAATAGTATTTGCCTCATGGCGAAGTTACTAAAAGCATTTAAAAGGATGAAAGGTGAGGCTGAGCCCCTGTAACCTCAACCGGCCAAACTACCAAACGGTTCTATCAATATCAACGCAAATTGAAGACCAAATTAAAGTCTATAGCTAACTTAAAGATCATTCGGAACATTTCCGAAATTATATTAGTGACAAATGGCTACACTGGATTCCGTTCTAGTTTCATCATAGTTAGGCAATCGACCTAGAAAACGTTATACAGTACGTTCAGGAAATGGCAAATGGTTACATATTGTAAATACCGAGCGATTGCATTTTGTTAGGCAGTAAATACCTAAAAATGCATAGCATTGCATTGCATTATGCTCCTTCAGTTCCTCAAGTTCAAGGACCACCGTTGCCACATTCAGC
>JAQFZY010002976.1:0-10489 GCA_034696285.1 Hypogastrura burkilli | reverse complement strand
ACTTTCCGGAAACACTGATTTTAAGTTAGGTTAGGTTCGGAAACTTTCCGGAAACATTGATTTTAAGTTAGGTTAGGCTCGGAAACTTTCGGAAATTTCTGGAAACATTGATTTTAAGTAAGGTTAGCTTCGTAAACTTTCCGGAAACATTAATTTTAAGTAAGGTTAGGTTCGGAAACTTTCCGGAAACATTGATTTTAAGTTAGGTTAAGTTTTGGATAGGTTCATGGTGCCGACGGGTCCGAATTCGACTTGGTTGAGGCAATAATTGTCGGATCAGGTTATGACAAGTAAAACGGTACCCGAAGAGTTAACCCTAATTCGGTCTTTCAAGTTTCCGTTCAGGCCATTCCCCCCGGATCGTAAGATCAGGTAACGTGCTAGTGTTTGTATAAATAAACAAAGATAGACGTTCGATTTAATTTTTGGTTAGAAGCGAAGTTAGGTTGGTGCTGGAAATCATGGGCTTCGAGTGAATTGGACTAAAGTAATCAAAAATTTGTGTGCTTTAGGTTCTATCGACGACAATTCCTACTGTAATTTACACCTAAATTTCTTGTGCTGGGGCTACTAGTTAAATAATTAATTACAGCAGAAATTAACATATCGTCAATCCAAATTAGCGAGACGGCGTTCCTATTATTGCGTTGGTCACTTTCAAGAGTACACAACACAACTTACGCGTTATATGAGATAAGAGTAACGCTACGAGATGTATGGAATGTAAAATTTCTCATTGGCCGAATTGAGCCGAGTGGGCCGATCGGGTAAGAAAGGCTCGAACACTCGGAAAATCATACTCACATACGCGTGCGTACGGTTACGAAAATCTCATCGGGTATACTGTCCATATACTTCTGTCTTCATCACGAGTTGCCGGAGTCCGTTACTTAAAGCGCGTAAACAGGGTTCGCGCTCCAACTCAGAGGTTCAGTAAGCTGCGAGTGTGAATGGTTTTTTTTTGCTGTTATTGAGAATGAGCCGGCTGCTAGACAAGCTTTTCTACTCTCTGCCTCTGTCTGGTTTGTTAATTTTCGGTGTTCACTTCAATTCAGCATATTTAGTAAACTAATTAAGATATAACTTATCTGGTTGCATATTTGGAATTTACAGGGAATTCTGCGTCTAACCGTGTAAGAAATTATTTTTTACGAAAATATTAAAACATTCTAAATGAATTTCTAAAAATATTTACGTCACATGTGTTTTTTATGGGAGTATTTTTATTCACTCTCGCGGCGTACTGAACCCCTGAGTATGAGCTCGAACCCTGTTTTCGCCTGATTTAAGTAATAGACTCCGGCAACTCGTGATGAAGACAGAAGTCTATGGACAGCACATACCCCTTATAACGTGTGGCGTGTAACAAATGTAAAGCAAATTCTTTTTTGTAGAAAATACCAAAGCTCAAGGGAGCTGGCGATGAAAACATTGATTTTGTTGGATAAGTATGTTTCAACTTGCGACTGGAGAAGTGCTAGGTATAGAATAGTATACAGTGACTCATTGTATAATAATAATAAGAGTATTCACTCTTTAAACAACCAGGAATGATGGGTATACTCCCAAATATTTTTTCAGTCAACTGATTGATTGGCTTCAAGGCACTGGAAATGTTCTTTCAAAGGCTGCTCCTTCTGAAACAGCTCCTGTGAATGTTGTTCAACGGCTAATAAAGACCGTACAGGAAGACTTTGCCACAAGGAAATCGGTAAGCTAAAATCCAGAAAAGCATAACGGAACAGAGCTGTGATATATACGGTATTAGTTTCACGTGCGAAACTGTAATCAAAGCCTGGCCAGACACACTCCGTCGTCTCGGTCAAGAATTCTTCTCCGCTATAGTAGGTAAAAACACAAGTTAGTAAATATGGCGGACAACCTTTTGCAATTATATACTCACTTTTGAAGGAGTATCCGCACCATAGAAAACCTCATACAAAGCTTGAATCTCTATTAGACATCTGTAAACTTAGTGCAATCTCACATTCTCGTAACACAATACAGCACTTTTGCCGTGTTAAAAACTTTGCTTCTCTTCGCTTCCATTCTCCTATCTTTAATGCGCCAAGTCGGGCTCCGAGTGAAAGCTGAGTATGACATGAGAAACACATTTAGGTTAGGTTTAGTGACACCGGGTGTACTTTGCTGAGTTTTCGTTCACAAGGTGCGCCGACGAAAAATTTCTTTGATTTAAAACCAATCAAAATTCTTTTTTTACATAGGAAAAATAAAATTTTGATTCCGGATTTACCCGTTTCAGGCCATTTGAAGACTTTTGAGACATAATTTTTTTTCGATACTTTATTAATTTTTTTTTTGCCCTAGGGTAATTTCTTAGACTAAAATTCGAAAAATATAATTATAGAAACAAAACTTGTAGAACTCATCAAGGGTAACATTTTTGTCTATGGTGACCATGACCTCAGATGACCTTTGACCTCGGTAGCGGTCAAAAACCGAATTAAAAAAAAATAAGTTAGCGACAAAAGTTGTATTACTTATCGAGACTAACATTTTTGTCACGGTCACCTCAAGTCACAGTCACCTGTGGTCATGTCAAAAATGTTAATCTGGATGAATTGTATAGAAATTTTTCGTCTGCGCACCTTTAGGTTCAATCCAACCCAAATAACCTCGTGCTAAATCAGGCTCATACAGGTTTCATTTCCTTTTCACAACCGGGACCAATAAAACACCTAAACGCTGAAACGTGTATGAGTTTGAGACTTCTGTCGGTTAGATTTTACGTGTTTCAGTTCGGTCGCGCGAATTTTTGTAACCTAACCTAACATAACTTAAATGAAAATAATTCGATAATAATAATAATTATTCGAGGAGTCGTTGGATTGCACTTGCATACATGCGTCCTAGGTTGCATGTATGCGTAGCAAGTGATATAACCTAAAAGTGCCGTATTTGGACAGAACGGTTTCTGTCGTACTTTGTATTTAAACGTGAACTAAAGGTTAAACAGGGTTATAGCCTCTTGATTTTAACTTATGTTGGGTCACCCTATTCCTCTCAGACATTGACCGTTGAAATATTTAAATGTTCCCGTAACCCTCTCAAAACATCCGCAGACCGGTCTGCCATTAATACGGATACTAAGGCATGAGTCGAGGTGGGCAGACCTGTCTGCTGCGGCCTGACTGCCGTAAATTGGTCTGCTTTGGTTTTCTGTGCCCGTTAGCTCAGCGTCGCTCATGCGTGCTTCTCTTCACACGCGCCTCTTTTGCTCCTTTCGTCCCCGTTTCAAATGTTTCATCCTCGGACAAATAATTGTATTCCACCCACAGTTGTATTAATAGTTATTGTCTTCGTTTAAGCTATAAATCTAAACACGAGCCATGTTGAAGGATTTATATACTATATGCGATGGGTATAGGTATAGGGCATTACAGGGGAGGTCAGAATCTCTCATTTCGCACGGCATTTGCAAAGTATTTTAAAGTGTAAAAAATTTGAATCTTATGGGGAATCATGATCGAAAAAATATTCCGAAAAAGGTTTCCCAAAAAGTTAAAAATGACTGAGTGACTAATTTAAAAAAATGTAATGCATGGAAAAGTATTTTAAAAAGGTTGGGTTTTTTTTTTCTCTTATAAGTATACGAAATATAGGTTCATTCAATTCGTGTGGGCACAAAATAATTTTGTAAGTATAACAAATTTGTTTCATTTTTTTGTTTTTGACTTTTAAAGGATTTTTCAAAATTTGGAAAACTTTTGTGAACGATCGGAAATTATGTTAAATACATTTTCCGAAGAATTGAGACAGTGTTTTCCATGGACCAGAAAGTTATGATTTTTCAGAAAATAATGAGGCATAAATTGCATATCGGGCTATGTCGTAGTAGTGTGGAGATTGGCTTAGTTACTGAAGTGACTATATTTCCTGCGTTGTAAACTACTTGGATATAAATTTGAACTGGACATTGTACGGACGTATACCTCAACCTAGTGACCCATACAAGGGCCATTAAAGGTCAAACATGTCTTACGGTCTGAAATAAGAAAAATTTCTTGCACTTTGTACAATTATTGTTCTCCTGGTGCTAGACAAAGTTATAATAAACATTAACATTATGGTGTACCTAAATCCAATGACTCACTCTTGGGTCATCAATGGTCAAAAACGGAATATAATACGATATTATAGAAATGCAAGAAACTATACGTAATAATGATAGTTTTCCAGGTGTGGGACAATGTTATGGTTAGTACGGAAGGCTTAGGTATGGACTCTTGTATTGGTTACTGGAGTTACCTAAGCCTTTCGTACTAACTTCAGTCAATTTTAACTTTTTGGGAAACATTTTCGAAATATTCGTTCGATCATGATTCCCCACAGGGTTTAAAATTTTCATACAAATCGAAAATACTTTGCAAATGCCGTGCGAAATGAGAGATTCTGACCCAGGGTCCATTTTGCTGTTACAGTCACTCATGGATTATGAGGCGCATGCGCTGCGCACTAGTTATATATGCTTACATGCATCTAGTGGCATGTTTTTTCAGGTTGACGGTAACATCAAAATCGAGAAATGGAATTTTAGTACAGGAGGGGTTTTCAACTATGCGCTCGGATAGTGCCTTGTGACCCAACATTCTCGATAGTGGAATGATTTTCACATGATGATTTCCGACTCTTCATACTTTTTTCATTTTCAATCCAAGGTATTTTAGTTGAATAGTGCAAATCTGTGCAATAACATTAACTTTTTCTTTGTTTTCATGGATAGCTAAAAGCTGAGACGACGACGCCAGTGATAAACCATTTTCAAGGGTGACAAGTGACAAGTGATATGTTTAATTTTTTATTTTCAATAGCCTCACGGTTTGCTGTTAGCTTCTCAGATGAACATGGAACCTGAGACGAAAGTGGATTACACTGAGGAAATACCTGAGTTGCGTTCGGATATTCAGAACGCTATACGAGAATTATTATTTGATCTAGAGTCCAGGTGAACAACAAAAAAATATGTCGTCTGTATCTATGTATGTACATCGTACAACAGTAATTAAGTACATAAAACAAAACGATAGTTTAGACCGGTAAAACACCGGGCTATAAAATAAGATTTAAACAAATATGACCGTTTCAAGTAAACCTAGTGCAATGTGTAATGCACGCATGCGTAGCGCTCGATCCCTATATGATCACGTATTACGTCTTTCGGCTTCTCATTCGAAGTGAGACCTATCCAGTGTAAGTTCGTTTTTTATTTTATATGAGGCTGGCGCTGGTTTCATGCTTTGTGGCGTCCGGAAAGCCAGCCGAATGTGTATCCGCTTATAACTTCGTTCTAGCGTCTCAGCAATAATTTGTACTTTTCAAACGCAGTTCATTGAATATTGCGGAGGATGCAGAAAAACATATTCATTCTAATGAAGTCGTGCTTACCCTTGGAAAGTCTCGCACGGTGGAATGTTTCCTGAAACGAGCTGCAAGAAAGGCAAACTTCGAGGTTATTGTGTCTGAATGTGATCCATTTCGTCACGTAAGTTTTTAAGTGATTTTATATTTATATATATAAAAATTAAAGAAATATAGTAGACAAATTAAAGAAAGTGCTTTTACCACCAACTACAAATTCGTTGGGTTGTCTGTGTGTTTGTCCGTTATCTTCATTACAACTAAAGGACGAATGCCCGAACTATCATAAATTATATAAGGATTCAATTTTCCTAATTTCCCAACTTACGGGATAATGGTGCTTTTAGACCAAAAGGTTTTATGGGATGGTCTTGTCTGTCCGTCCGTCTGTGGGTCACGCTTTAAATTGCTCCGTACATCTCAGATGTAATCACGCATTATAAGTAAGGAGCGGCTTTGAAGTTCTAAGCTTTTTCTAAACTGTAAGCTAGCTTGACCTGGAATTGAATATGTGCACGATTCCATAGGAAAAAGTTTTTAGAGCTTTAAAAACTTTTTCAGGGCATTTCACGCATGTTGAGCTTTTTTGTAAGTTTTCAGCTTTTTTCAAAGTTTTAGAACTTTTTTCGAAAGTTTAGAACCTTTTACTTAGCATTTTTAGAACTTATTTAAGTTTGACACCATTTTTGAGCGCCAAAAAATGTCTGACTTTAAGAATATCCATTTACCAACAAATATATAAATTGTATTGTAGGTATGTGTGTACCGTAATGAAAATGTATCCTGTTCCTGCTATATAGCCTTTTTTAGATAAAGTGCATGAAATGTAGTGTATGCACGGCGACTCGCCTTTCCTAACATCTTTTTAAAAACACTTATCTTTAAACATTCGGGGTACTTCCCAGAAGCTCAATAGTTTTAATTTTAACACGATTATTCCGGCTCCCACTCGCACTCACTTCCAAAAATAATAAGTAGGCTAATTTACTTGTCATATTATATCATTTAAAAATTAAAATTAACGAAAAGAAAACGCTATATATAAGTCCGCATTAAAATTGTACCTTTTGTTTACGTCCTAGGAAATAATTAGGTGCCTTAAGTATTATATGCGTAAATATGTTCGTTTTTTTATTAAAAGTTTATACCCGATACAAATACTGTAAAAATTGATCAAATATGTTACAAAACTTTTGAACTTTAAAGAAGTTTTCGAGCTTAAAGAAAAGTTTTTAGAGCTTTTTTGTCTATTTTCCCGAGCTTTTTAAGCAGCCTAAACCGCGGTTTTTAAGAACTTTAAACCCGGTCCTTAATTATAAGCCCATTTTTGCACGATGGCTGCTTCTTTACTCTTTATGTGCTCTATTAGACACCTATTATTATATAACCAATGTAATACCATGCTTCACAAAATACTAACATTATAGCGCCTTACACCATATTTCTATTCATATCCCGAGAAGCAAAAATGAGGACATGGCTCCATGCATGCAGTTGACTAAGCACTTTTTATTCTTAAAAACTCAGTAAGAAGTGAAGCGATTCATGTATAACCCTAGAACGTTATGTTATATGTAAACCCAAATTACACTTCGCAAAATGCACAAAGCATCAGTTCTATATAAACTAGAACGACTTGAAGCGTTATATAAAGCTACATTTAAAAGTAGCTAACTTTCAAAACGTATTTCAAACTTCTGAAAAACTGAAATTTGTGGACCTTTTCTCAGATTTATTATGTAAACTCAAATCACGAAACGCAGTAGACCAGGCATCACGTGAGTTGTCATGGAAGCTTGCTTTCTAATTGAAAAGATATAATTTGAAAGATCTGTTACTATTTTACTTATACAATTGCCCCATGACAACACCAACACCGTGGCTGTGAACTAGTAAATATCAATATTTATCGCCGAAACACATTTCGTACTCTTGGCATACTGAAGGTGTTCTCTTAAGCAGCTCACGCTGAACATTCAAGGTATTTATTCATTCAGCTTTTTATCAGTAAGTGGGCATAATTTAACATGCGGAAACGTCGAGTGACAAGTGACGAGAAGTGAAAAAACACGACAAAACGGAAAAAGAAGGCCAGAAATACAGAATATTTGTCTGATTCAGTCATGTTCAAGAATAGTTATAGAGAGTAACAATAATTTCTGTCGGACCAGATTTGAGTATTTGACTTTTTACCTTATTAGGTTCTCTCATATCGATGTTTTAAATGTCGTACTATAAGCTACAATCATTATTTGGCTGCTTGGTTAACCTGTCTTGTAGAGACATAGTTGTTAGTACTTGTTTGGTAAATTTTATGTGTAGTACAGTAGTACAAGTATTGTCAGGTAGCGGTAGCTCATGTACTTTTTGCGATTACCAATACACGTTTTGGTCCCAAGCTGCTGAAAGCAGGTTTTTATTTTAATACTGGGTGACGCTAAATGAAACGAGTATCGTAGCTCGGGCTTTACAAGGGTTGCTATAGTAGAGTTTCACAAACGGGATTTGCCTATAACTACTAACTGGCTTAGGCCTAATGGGTAGTCTACGTGAGGTTTTTCAAAAGTGGGACGGTCCGCCGGATTTGATTTTATCAGTCCACATAACCTCGTGCTAAATCAGGTTCATACACGTTTCATGTAGCCCCGTTCCCTTCCTCAGTAATTTAATCAGGGGAGGGAGTAAGCAAATCAGTAAGGAAAGGAGTCGGGCTACCCAAGCGTGTATGAACCTGATTTAGCACGAGGTTATGTGGACTGATAGAATCAAATCCGGCGGACCGTCCCACTTTAGAAAACCCTCACTGTACATCCTGTCTCTGCCATCCACAGTGCGGCGGATCGGCTTCAAAAAGCTCAAAATTATTTGAGTACGGATTTCTACGCAAGTATAAGACAGGAGCCGAAGGCGACGTCGTTACTTTTACAATATAAAAATGTTGTTTTTATACTTTGATTGGCAATTACTATTACTTATTTAATACACTTGCATTTACCGAATACTAAGGTGACGGACCCCAGTAAGAGCCTCTGGGTACGTCATACACTAGTTGAGATCGAATCTTAAGTGTACTATAGGATGACGTACCGAGCGCTGTGTTTACTCAACATCGAAAGGATTTGTTAAAAATGTTGTTAAAAACATTTCGAAAACATTATCCGCGTTTCTAAACAGTAAAAATGGAGGATCATAGTCCGACCTTATGCCCGATGGCTCAACAGACTTTCAGGGAGATGATAGATTTTGGTTAACTTTATTCGAAACATATCATGCTGGAAAGAGGAACCTGTGTTTCCCTTTCACCATCGGCTCGATCTAGTAGGTACTGTAAAGTACTGCCTACTTTTTCGTAACTTTGGATAGCCCAGCCGGCACGAGAGTTCGGACCCTAAGCGTCAGACTGCCGAGAGCAGTCGTCAGACCGGGTACATCGGAAAATAGGCTATGTGTGAGGCTTATGATATTATGGTTTCCGGCGTGCGGTCTGACGCTGAGAGTCCGGACTCTCGCGCCGACTGAGCTATCCGAAGTTAAAAAGGAGTAGACAGTAAATACTCCAACGCTGGAGGTACTGGCCGAGGCCAGCTCCCTACGCCTGTATGCTCTCAAGAAGAGCAAGCAGGTATGTAATCTAGGGTCTAATCTATACAATATATATTTCGATCTACAATGTCCTGGGATAACTACTGGGGAGCGTGAATACACGTGAGAAACCAGTTTTCCGGCCTACCGGTTACCCCATGACTCCGGGGTGGCCCGCAAGGGTCACCTAAGATTAACTTAAGTTAACATTAGTTTCGGATACACTAAAGTACACCTAATCAATTTCTTTCAAAACTTTTTCAAAATTCGTCTAATTAGTGGGAATTTTAAATACACATATTTTAAATTGATTTATTACAATTTTATTATTCGTTTCACTGAGTTGTGATTCGTCTCACTGTTATGATTCGTTTCACGGTAGTGATTCATCATTAGTAATTACGTGAGGCACGTAGGGCTACACGCATGACCTCGTCAGGGCCTTGTTAAGAAGTACTTTAGTGTTGGTAAGCTATAGTACCTATTCCTGTGAAATATCATCAATTATATACCAATGTTCAGTGGTGCCAGTACAAGAACTAGTAAGATTCTTATGCTCGTAGCCGTAGGTAAAGTAATTCTTTAATTCGGTAGTCTCCGCTAATTTTGAAAACTTAATGAACCGCAGGGACATGATCTAGCGAAGAACTTGGCCAAGTCTAAAATCCAGACAACTTTAATAACAGACACTGCAATATTTGCAATGATGTCAAGAGTGAACAAAGTTATCATTGGTACACACACTGTTCTGGCGAATGGAGGGTTAAAAGCGGTAGCTGGGAGTCATCTGGTAGCGTTGGCAGCGAAATACTACAATGTCCCTGTAATCGTACTTGCTCCGCTGTATAAGCTAAGTCCGGAATATCCTCACTCCGCCGATGTCAAAATTCGAAATCGGTTTGTGTCTCCAGAATCCCTGGTCGACTATTCCGAAAGTTTGTATGTGAAGAAAACCCAAATCTACAACCCGGTGTTTGATTATGTCCCTCCGGAACTGATCTCTCTCTTCATATTTAATATGTAAGTTCCCACGTTCTATATGGTAACAGTAACGGTTAAGTTCTATATCTAATAGATAATCACCGTGCGGTCTTAATTTCTTGAGTACTTGCAAACTGTTTGGGCACCGTATATACGCGTTGTTAGGTCAACATTGTTTTTCACCTAATTATCGAGATCGCGACATTGCACAGGTAAAGCAACTAACTGGAAGCAAATGTAAGAGATACTATAATCCACACTCCAGCATACATACAGTATATGCACATCCTGACAGACGCCTCTATTGCATGTGCCGCGCCGCGGTCGTACGAATTTACGGAGTGTAGGCACTGCCAACGGACGGTACCGTTTAGTTTATCTGACTATGTAACTAGGGATTGTAACGGGACCGGGACTTTCCCTTCAGTCCCGAAAAAAACGGGACCAAACATACATTTGGAGCCATCTATCGTGTTGCACGAAATAGCACAATTTGAGTTCCGAAGATTGCTTTTAAATTCTGTTTTTCTTGTACCTATAGAAATAC
>JAQFZY010002975.1:0-10492 GCA_034696285.1 Hypogastrura burkilli | reverse complement strand
CAAAAAATAAGTGTATTAAAATAAAAATAAGTGTAAGCTGTATATATTGGCGGTCCTATGCTGATATTTTTTAATTCTGTGGCGCGAAAAAAACCTAAACAAAACGGACGGAGAGTAAATACATCCATTTTTTACTTCGTAGGTTGTGAACCACTTTCCTGGAATGAACGAGATTTGCAGAAAGGATTTACTCGCTAGAAACTTGAATCGAATGCGAAGGCTATTTCCGAACGACTATGACATTTATCCGAAGACCTGGAGCCTCCCATCCGAGTAAAATTTAATCTTATGCTTATACCACGGAAATTGGAACTTGCATTTGAGGCCTGACCTATTACCTAATTCCCTTTTATCTATTTCAGCCTCGGAGAACTTCAAACATATGCTCATGCAAGAAAGAACAAAACGTACATTTGCAAGCCGGAGATGGGATGTCAGGGTCGAGGGATATTCCTCGTTAGAAGTATCAAGGACTTGAATCCCTTTGGAAAAATTATTTGTCAGCTCTACGTGGCCAGAGTAAGTATAATAGCCTACTTAATGAGACCACACACCACAAATACATATGCTCAACTTTTTATAACACAGTTCTCTTCTCTTTATTAGCCTTTTCTTATTGACAACTTCAAGTTTGATCTAAGGATTTATGTTCTGATTACGTCGTGTGACCCTCTCAGGGTCTACGTTTATAAGGAAGGCCTGGCCAGGTAAGTCGGGATGGGCAGGACTTTTAAGCTCATGGCATGGACATGTCTACCTTGTGACTCTCTCTAGGTTCGCAACTGCAAAATACAAACCCCCGACGAATAGTAACAGTGAGAACTCGTACATGCATTTGACTAACTACGCCGTTAATAAGTACAGTCGAGATTATATTGTGGATGACGAAGAAGGGAGCAAAAGGTAAGCCACGGCATGACTGTGGTTGATAGATGTTAGACCGAAATAAGGATCAATCAGAAAACTGTTTTAGACGCCTGAGCGCAGTGTACAGATGGATGGACCAGAGGAACTATAACACGACAGACTTGATAGAGTCAATCGACTCGGTAATTATGAAAACCATCATTTCAGCTCATCCCGTTCTCAAGCATAATTACCGGACTTGCTTCCCAAGTCGCGACGTTTGCAGTGCTTGCTTTGAAATATTAGGGTTCGACGTCCTCATTGACTACAAACTTAAACCTTATGTACTCGAGGTGTGTATTTCTGTCTCGGCCTTTCAATAAACTTTAATACAACTCCACGCTACCACTCAAGTGGTGTTGTGATGATTTTCAGGTCAATCACTCTCCAAGCTTTCATACGGATTCAAAATTGGACCTAGAAATTAAGGAAGGTCTTCTGAATGATACGCTGGCTATGCTCAATATGAAACACTTGGATCGTCGTAAAGTGGAAAATGAAGACAGGAAGCGAGTTCAAGAGCGTCTATTAAGCAAGTCTAATCCCGGACTGTATGTTCCAAACCTAATCTTAATCTACATAACATTTTAAATGCAAGTGCATGCATATCGTAGTGTTAAAAGTTTGGTCAAAATACATCTAGTGCCAAGAAAGATGAAAACAAGCCACCCGAAACTCTGTCCCCCATTGACGCACAGTTTGCACATGAAGTTGAGCACATGAACGGGTTTCGCCTAGTCTACCCGGGAGCCAACTCCGAAAAGTATGACGCCTACTTCGAACAAAGCACGTCGTCATTGTACCAGGAGACAGCTGCCTCCCAGGCCCGTGCCAACTGCACCAGAACTCACATTGAAGAATACAATGTAAATAAGTCAATGGATATGATATTATGACAACCATTTTCATTTTACCTAGTGTTCTATACTCAAGTATTAATTTCACGTGGCATTCTAGCAAAAGAAGTTGGAAGATGAACGAAAGCGTGTTGGAATGGGAGACAAGGATGCCCTGGCTACCAAAGATAAGGAGAAAGTTAGGCCAGAATCCCCAGCAGACGGGGAAAAAGTAAAAGTGCGAAAGAAGGTTAGTAGATGTAGTAATGACTTTGGAATTTCTGCTAGCTCCAAAGTGGTCCCAGCAGAAATGAAGCCTCATTTTCAACCTGCGTACAACTACCCTACCATACGTATTGGCCATACAACTTTAATAGGATTGTAATTACATTTTAAGGTTCGTAAGATTAAGTCTGTTGGCTCCTTCACACCAAGTCCAATAGTTGCTACGGAGGAACTGGATCGAATGAAAGGTTTAATGCAACGGGGATTGTTGGTTCGGAGCCTTGGAATAGAGCTCCAGGTATTCTGCATTTTGAATCGCCATCTACTCTACTCATACTAAGCAGTGCCCGACACCGGAACCTAAAAACTAACTTTCTAATTCCAGGCTTTTAAACTTTTATGTCAAATTGGAACACTCAAACCCGAAGAGGAGCAAATTTTTCGACGAATGCATGGAGTTAATAACCCACCGCTGATATGCTCAAAACCACCCACCAGTAAATCAGCCATCCGAGTGCAACAATACACAGACTATGACTAATTCGTAATTCCGTTTGGGACAGAAATTACTTTTACTCGGTTCAAACATATAAGAGCCGAACAGATACGTAAGGTTCGCAAATCGTTGAGTCGTCACATAAAACAATTACTTATTCTAAAAAAAAAACTCTTGTCCTTGCCGTAGTGATACTGAACGTTAATAAGAACATATAATCAAATATAACTACCTAGCCTTTGACATCGTGTTTTATATTTACTTTCCAACCTTATATCCAACCTTTCAAACCTAGCCTAGAATGTATGCATTTTGTCACTGCAGACCACACACAACTTCCGAAGTAGCCCCCACTTCACCTAAAGTTTCAGAGACTTAAGCCTAACCTGTTTGCTAAAATAAATAATTCCTAATTTCTTCACTTTTGGAATCCGTATATCGACAGTAACAGTTATTTTAACCTTTAATTAAAATAGTTGTATGTATACTCTAAAAAATTGAGACAAGATCGTAGCCTGACATAGCAGCAGGCGAGAGTGCTAATCTGTAATGGTTATTCCTCGCGCCTCAAACATGGATACATACATGTATCATCACCACTTATTGAATAATATTTTACGGCTTGAACTTAACAAGGGGAATGCTTTTTGTCAATAAACATTTCTCACAGACCCATTCGACATAGACCTCTTGGACAACGAAATGATATGCAGCCTCCGTTAAGCCAGTGCAGATCCTGTATATCACAAGTCAGAATTGTCATTAAAAAACGGTCCCACTACATATTACAGATTGCAGCTGGCCAAATCTCGCTATAATTCGAAATTCCGTACAAACCTGTGGAACCAGAAGTTGCACCCTGACTCGCAAGGTATTGCTTGGTCATTGTCGTGGACTTCCTTATGACAAACTCCACATGGGTAGATCGGAGGAGCATTAGGATTTTGAGGGTTGAATACCATAGGCTGATCATGTGGATAAATCTAGCATTGGAATTTAATCTATTTTTTAAAATCTATTAATTTAAATATTAATTGCAATGAATACGCCTAATCCGACACCCTCTGTCTTCAGCATGAGGTGCCGCCGTTTCTGCACACAAAACAAGGGATTAAGCATACGTAGCTCATACTCACTCGGGTGAGACTGGGAGTCCATAGTCCATTCTGTGCACTGTGCAGGAGGTTGTGAGAGTAAGAGAACCTTTTTTTTGGTTGGGAGCCGCTTACATATAAATGATACCCATCTCATACACATGTATTCTACTTTTTTTAGAAATTCATTTTGAACGTTTTATTATTTTTTTACTTGTAATTGTACAGTAATTGTTTACACGATTAGACTCCGAATTATCTGCAGCCGAGATACCGAATTAGGGGTAACTCCTTGGGTACCGTTTCGCTTGTCATAACCCGATCGATCCGACAATTATCGCCTCGAGGAAATCGAATTCGGGCCCGCCGGCACTACTGGGTCCGTCCAAACCCGATCCGATCACTATTTTCTCAAGGAAATTGAATTTTGGCCCGTCGGCACCATGAACCTGTCCAAAACCTAACTTAGAATCTATGTTTCCGAAAAGTTTCCAAAAGATTCCAAACCTAACCTAACTTAAAATAAATGTTTCCGGAAAATTTCCGAACCTAACCCAACGGAAAATCTAGGTTCCGGAAACTTTCCGAACCTAACCCAACGGAAAATCAAGGTTCCGGAAAGTTTCCGAACCTAACAAATCGAAAAATCAAGGTTCCGGATAGTTTCCGAACCTAACCCAGCGGAAAATCAAGGTTCCGGAAAGTTTCCGAACCTAACCCAACGGAAAATCAAGGTTCAGGAAAGTTTCCGAACCTAACCCAAAGGAAAATCAAGGTTCCGGAAAGTTTCCGAACCTAACCCAACGGAAAATCAAGGGTCAGGAAATTTTGTGTACCTAACCTAACTTAACCTAACTTAAAATCAATGTTTCCGGAAAGTTTCCGACTGTTTCCGAACCTAACATTCTCACTCGAGGTTTAGCTTTACACTCGACTACATTGTAGTTTTGTGTGAAAATAGGCTTACTATTAATTGTTTTTAAAATTAAGTAGATGCCTTGTTTCAAGTACTGTTACACTTTTTTAACTTACACTGTTTGAGTTCATAATATTTTTGCAACCATAATAAAGAAATAATTCTGAACAATACGTACAGGAAATAGTTTTCGTATAAATCGGACACTTCTAATCTAAAAAACTCACATGGCCTGAAAAGTTAAAAACCGCTAAACGCGTAAATATAACTTAAAACGAACAAAGCCCCGCCCCAACGCAGAAGCAGCAACTACATTTTTTGAAAATTCCTGAGGTTACTGATTCCGGGTTAGCGCACGGGCTTGTTGGCTATCAACGGAACAGTAATCCATGAAGCGCACTTTACAACCATCAGCAAATTCCTTTTTCATTGACCATGCTTTAATTTAGCGGTCAAAGTAATTCCACCGGTATATGGAAATATTTCCTAGCAAAACGTTTTTCGGTTTACGGTGAAAATAACGTAAAGCAGAGAAAGAAGCAAGTGTCAATTAATGTTGCTTACCAACTCATTACGTGACCTTTGTTTATTCAAATTTGTAACCGGAAATTGAAAAAAATGCATTTAGAAAAAGCAGACTACCCTGAACTTAAAAATGCACTGGAAAGATAGAAACAAGAAACAAACAATCCAGGACTAATGTTTGCTTCCCGTTTCAGGTCCTCCGTGATAATTACCGTGAATTAATTTTATTGCAACCTTATAATTTAATCGGAGGACCTTCACGGACGCAAAAATTATTCCTGGATTGTTTGTTTCTTGTTTCTATCTTTCCAGTGCACTTTTAAGTTCAGGGTAGTCTGCTTTTTCTAAATGCATTTTATATTTCGGAGTTTTATAGCGCAATTTTTTTTGGGAAACAAACCTTTACATCATTATATCAGTGGATCTTGTACACTTAAGAGAAATACTGTTGCTACGGGTAACCCGAGGAAGTACACTTGACAATGCTACGGAGAACTCCCTATGTAAACGTGTGTTAAGAAATAGGCTCGAAATGCGTCACTAAGAGGTCAAATAACTCAGGACCCCTTTCACCTACAGAGGTCAAATTAAGTTTGTTTGAAACAGATTTGTATGAACCACAATAATTTCAATAGCAGGGAGTCCTAAGTAGATGGGAAGTGGGTTAAATGGCCACTTTGACGACGTTTTTTTGAGGGTTTAGGGCAGCGAAAGAGAGAATTGAGCCGTTTAGCCGGAAAGTGCTCTTCAAACATTTGAGGGGGGGGGCCTAAACGCATACCCTACGGGAGTTAACTTTTCCGTACTTATTTACGCACACTTCGCGTTGTCAAGGAGGGAAAAGTTGTTAAGGGAAAAAAGCAAATAAATTAATATTCTCCTTCTTTGGCCTTTTATATATGTAAATAATAATTAAACGTAATATCTACAAGGCTATGCAGTACATTTTAGCGCTTGCCTGATCGATACGAACAAGTTTCTATCGGTAATTAGCATGACATCGATACTTGTAGCTTGCAGTAGAAAATTGCTCAATATTTGCAATATGTGTAAGTGATTGTTCGTGATGTGTCCATTGAGTACCAGGGATAAGAACACCTATAATGCCCATAGTAAACAAAAAAATAACATATTTCTTGAAAAACCAAAAAATATCCCAGTCAGGCCATTTCTGACCATTTTCAAATTTTTTTTTTCAAATAAAAAATACGATTTAAATGAAAAAAAAAGTCGGATTTTTTTAAAATATTTTTTTTAAAAATCCAATTTTTCAGAATCCTCCTAACCTAACTTAAAATCAATGTTTACGAAAGCTTCCGCTGCCGACCAATTACAGAACGCATAAAATCGACAGACGGAGATTTTAAAGTGCATAATAGAGAGGATTTTCATTGAAGTAAGGTTAGGTTAGGTTAAAAAAAATTACGAACGACCGAACTAAAACACGTAAAATCTAACAAATGTTAGTTAAGAAGTTAAGATTGCGAAGCAATCTTCTTGGACAGAGAATAGACTTCCTGTCTGACCCCTTAAGTACGATCTCCTTGAGCCTTGAGTCATCGTGCTGAAGACAGAGGACAGAGGGAAGGGACAGTAGAAATGCTATCAATGTTGAACATGGCTCACCTTTCCACTCTGCATTGGCAATGGTTTGGAAGGTCCAGTCCATGGTTGTCCCATACCAGGCGGCATTGGCATTCCATTCATTCCCTGAGGAGTGTTTGGCATGGACATTCCAGGTGGATTCGGTCCACAAGTGACCATTGAGTCTGACCCGGGCCTACAATGGTTCATGTGTCCTGGACCCGGACCCATTGGTCCTGGCCCATGGCCTATCGGTCCACTTCCACTATTCCCAGGACCCATTGGCCCTCCGGGTCCCATTCCTCCGTGCCCCATCGGCCCCCCTCCTCCATGGTTCATATGTGAATGCGAACTTCCTCCGCCAGGAACCATTGGCCCCCCTCCACCTCCTGGTCCCATCGGACCACCCATCGGTCCACCCGGTCCGCCAGGGCCTAATGGCCCTCCATGCCCCATTTGCCCACCAGGTCCCATTGGCCCGCCCATTTGCCTTGGAAATGGATATTCGGGCCCAGGGCCCATGTGATGATTCATCATAGGAGGAGAACACATGCCCATTCTCATTTGAGGAGATGGACCACCTCGACCGCTCGCACTCATCTGAGACATGGACCGTGGGGGAGGCGTATCATCAAAAGGATTCGAAGCAATTATTGTGTCTCCATATCCTGTAAGAACGTAATACATAACATGTAGCGTAGCGTATCCGTAACAAAACACGCATGTACAATTATAATTACATAAGCTTAGCATCAGTATTTACAAGTAAGCAAGAACGTTTACTCGGCCGATAACACGTCGGATCGGCTATTATAGGTCGGCATTTATATTTGCCCTCACCTCCCCTCGCTCTCACAATGTCGTGAGGGTATGAACCCTCACCTCCCCTCAACCCTCACTACCAGACCAGTGAGGACCCCTCACCTCCCCTCACCCCTCACGAGCTCCCGAGGGAAGACCCCTCACCTCACATCGCCCTCACTCTCTAGAAATTGAGGAGCCCCTCACCTCCCCTCGCCCTCATTTCATAGTAACCTGAGCTGACTCTCAACTCTCTTCGCCCTCACCCCTCATCAACTAGAGGGAGACATTGCAATGTCTAATGTCTATATCGTTGTTTTAATCCGCCGTTTCAGCGAAATTGTGCGTATCGGAAACCTGAGCTAAAGCAACGTTTCGTTTCGTTTTGTAACTTCATAAATATTTTAACTTATTTTAATTATGTACGTACGTAGTCAGGCTTAGAACAATAAATTCAGCTGAAATGCGAAATAAAAATAACGCTGGTCGTTCAGTTCGGTCAATATGTTTTATCCACCCGTGCCTTACATATAGTGTAATTTTCACATTTTTGAAAGGGTATAGTATATGCAGATGCAGAAACCGCAGAGCGAATACTGCATTTGTTTATAACATACCTCATACAGAAACAGTACCGACTCAGATATTGTGTTACATGTGTCCTCTGTGTACATGTAGCACCAAGTCCTCACCCCTTGTGTTTATGCTACAGATTCCTTTCTTTTGTCACCCACAAGTGTCGTCATTTAGTTCGTAGCCTATTGGCTACTCCTACTATTTTAGTCGGTATTCTATAGGCGAGTTCATAGTTCACTGTTTACAGACGCTTCTTTTCGGCCTAGCGTCCCTTTCTCTTTCTCTTCAGTCTCATTCTGGAGTCTCAACTATTTTGTCCATTTTGCCATATCAATCATTCTATTGTCAATAAAGCCTATCAAATCTTTATTGATCCAGTTTGCATATCATCTCAGTTGCCACGAACAGACATGTTATCCAGTAATATAATATATGGTATGCAACCTGTGCCCTCACCTCCCCTCACACTCACTGCAACTCAAATTCCTCAGCCCTCACCTCACCTCGCTCTCATTTGCACGGACACTGACGAGCCCTCACTGCCCCTCACCCTCATTCCATCATCCCTTACTCCGGAGCCCTCACCTCGCCCTCCCCTCATTGCCCTCACATGAGGTAAGTATCATGAGTTTTTGCACTCATGAGGGCCCTCCCCACACGAGACCGCCGACCATGGCTATTACAGACGACACACAAGAAAATGATATTTTTATCCCACAAGCTGACGCTCGCCTTTACGACTTGCGTATTGGTTTTTACTTTTTACAGTACTATGACATCCTTTTTTTCTTCAGCACGAAGGGAAGGAGTTGTTTCTCCCACAAACTGACCCCAGGAGGCTCCTTCTTTGAATATATTCAGTCTCACCCGTTGAGGAGGAGCTCCGGGGGCCCATTTTTTGGATAAAAAAAACTCCGGCACCTCGTGCTAAAGACAAAAAGGATGGCACGTACCTTCAAGCAGACATGCGCGGAGCCCATGTTGGATGTTGCCCATGTGCCTACCCCGGGTAGAGGTTGGGTCCGCCAACCCTGGTAAATGGTTGGGTCGGAGTCAACGTCAAATCAAAGTCGGAGTCTAAAAGTCAACGTTTTAATCAAGCTTTTAAACTATAATAGTAATCGTTTTACATTAGGGTGTAAACCGGCGTTGGATGCATTCGAAGTGTAATAAATACAAAAAATCTTCGCATTCTAGACAGATTGCGCCTTATTTGCTTGGTTCGTTAAATTGGCGGTCAAATAACATGCGAAACACAGCATGGTACAACCGTCCAATTACTTGCTAAACTACTTACTATTGCCATTAACATACATGGAAACATAACATCCCGAATTCCCAGTGCCGTACTTGAATCGGGACACTTGAATTGGATGTGTCCGAGTGAGATCGAAGCCTGACCTTGTTCCGGGACACCTCCATTGGGTGTCCGGACTGGACCAAAGCCTGAGCTTTTTCCGAGACAATTCAATTTACTGTCTGGGCTGGGTCAAAGTCTGACCTTTTTTCGGGACGTTACATTGGGTGTCTGGACTGGACCAAAGCCTGACCTTGTTCCGCGACAATTCAATTGGTTGTCCGGACTCGACCTAAGCCAAACCTTGTTCTGAGTACGGGACAGTTGATTTGGTCGTGCGACCTGTGATCTTGAGCTGCGACCTGCGACACCCGATCGGAGTATCTAGAAGCCATTGATCTTAAAATTTTCAGCTCGCTTCGCGCAAAGCCCCCTGTTCGTGTTAAATACAATTCCGCTTTCGTGCAAATATTCTTCCGCTTCGCGCAAAGGATATTATCAGTCTACAATACCGTTTTGTGCAAGATTTGGAGTGATCGATTTAAACATTTTTCTGCGCTTCGCATCAAATGCATCTTCATGAATATATATATGAAACTAATACTTAAACCTTAGATTATGACTTTTTCCCTCGTTAACAAATGGTAACGTAGTACTCCAAACTTATCGTAATCATTATAAAAGCTGTACGTTATTCACAATTAAGGTGCTTCAAATGGTGCGAAATACTGAAAATTAACAGGAAGTCATTGCAATTGCACTCTATTGTATGCTCAAATCATTTTGATGAAAATCAGTTCTGCAACAAGTCTAAGCTTCGCCTGAAGAAGCATTCACTCCCAAAGCCTATGTCATCATCCAGGCTAAATCTACCATTAGCTGAAAAAAGAAACGACTCGAGTAACGGTAATCAATATATCACAACTCACATAAAGAAGTGTTCACTTATTAGAATACAAGTTCTTGTTTATTGTATCATAACAGGGATACTACTGGCTAGTTTGCCTGTAAATATTATTCGTACTATATAATGTATCTACAAGAGTAATGCTCAAAAGTTCAACTCTTTGCTATTAGTGAGAACCCTTTTTCCCTGAGCGGATACGTATCTTTTCTCCTTGGCAACAGAGAATGCGTAAATAAATAAAAGGAATACGGAAAAGATACATCCCGTAGGGTATGCATTTGGATCCCCCCTTAAATTCTTCGCCCTCCGATTGTGACTAAACGGCTCAA
>JAQFZY010002974.1:0-10494 GCA_034696285.1 Hypogastrura burkilli | reverse complement strand
TCCTTGTTGGTATGGCCTATGGCGGATATAAAAATGTAAACAATTTCCTTTAGGATTTCAGAAAATGTCAACACAATACTAAAAAAATCCGTTGCTATGAGCCATGTTTTTGACCCTTAAGGTTTGACCCTTACCCTCAAATAATATCCAAATAATTTCCTCCCGCATTTGCTGCTAGGACGGACGAGGTAACTTATCTCACCAAAAATCATCCGAATGATTTCAGATCTTAATATTAATGAGCTCAGACGACTCCGTACAATTGGCTCACTCTTAAAGCTGTTTCCCGATAATGTGGTTCGGACCGTGAAGTCAGGGAACCCGATCCTAAGCCTAAACTGGTGCGTTGAGAGAAAATTTGGCCCAGACTGGTAATTGACCCGACTCCATTCGGGTCTCCAAATTTGTGCTAGATTGCTTATTATTCTGTTAGCATTTGGTGTAATTATTCCAGGATACGCCAAAGCTAGCGACAAAATATTTGGAATATTTGTGGCTTGCGTTTTATTGTTTTCAGTGGCTATTCAAATATTTTATTTTAGGACTATTGTTTCAAAGTTGAGCCAGGGTGAATCGCTTTACATAGGCCAGATAACAAATTCGAGAGTTCATAGAGCCCGATTTAATTTTCAGTTTTCAGTCCCAACAGAATAAGTTAGTTTGACTCGAATTTCCTGTTTGCACATTAACATTTATTTGTTCACTTTTAAGTAAACTTTCTAAATAGGTAGGTATTAGTAATTCTTATTGTGTGAACTTGCATGGACGCGTATATTAGAACACAAATTACTCTTCGCCAGTAGGCACTTGATCCCCAAGCGGGGCCTTGTCCATGTCAAAGGATCCCCCATGAACTGGTTCTGTCTGTACTTCAGTCTTCTGATTTCCTTTGACCCTCCGCGGGGACCCATCCAAAAATTCCTGATTAGATGAGAAGTTCATGAGCTCATTTTCTTCCGGGAGCTTGAAATCTTCATCCTCCTTCCCCTCATTGTCATCTCTCAGACAGGTGGGACGGAAGGGGCAAGTCTTGACGTACTGCTCGGGTCCCACTTTCCGATGCCGCATCTCACCAAGGTCCCGGTGGTAGAAGTAATTGAAGTTGGACAGAATGACGGGAACCGGGAGGGCCAGCGTCAGGACCCCAGTTATCGCGCAGAGGCTCCCAACTATTTTACCGATGAACGTGACCTACGAACAAAAGGAACAACTTAGGTCATAAATAAAATAAATAAAAATAGAAATAAATTATAGTTGGAAGGAAAGGAAACGACAAAATGTTAGTCTAAAGCTCCGAATCCCGTATATGGCCAGAAAGTGAAGACTGACCGGAACTTCTCCGCCGTATCCCAGCGTCGTCATCGTACACACGCCCCAGTAGAACGTATGCGGGATTGAGGTGTATTTAGAGCCGGGACCACTTTCAGCAAAGAAGAGCGCTGAGGAGAAGATGATGACGCCAACGGCCAGGAAGAAGCAAAGCAAGGCCAGCTCTCTCAAGGAAGCCTGGAGTGTTAGGCCAAGAATTCGTAGTCCTTTCGAAAATCTGTAAATTGTAGCCAAAGAAAACACTGGAAGCAATATCCGAGAATAATACAATAAGTAATAGTCCGACTATAAGTCGTCTGTTGGTTTACCTGGAAAATTTTAGGATTCGGAACGCTCGAATAGTCTTCAGAATAATGAATATTCGCTCCAGATCCGAACCACCACCCACTGTCTCTGAATCATCAAATATTCACTTCTGATATAAATATGTACCGACTACCAACGGACTCTGAGACGAATATTCGACTAACCATAAGTCAAACCACTGAGTTCTGAATTAGGTGGCTTGTGCCGCGGCTATTTTAACCCATATAAACACATAAATATCCAATACAAGTAACCACCTAGCCTTCGGCTCGTGTCTCATACTTGCGCACGCGGCTCAGCCGCTTAGCGCGGTTGGCTCTACACTTGGAACGGATTAATTCAAACAGAAAGCGTTCGAGACTTGGATTCCCAACGTAACAATGTGTATTCCAGATCAACAGCATTAATTTTAATTCACTATTGTAAATAATGTAATTTGTGGCCATAATGGTAAGGATTTTTTAATGATTAGAAATAAGTGTTGCCAGAATGTCTTAATCCCCAAAAACTTGAAATTGTTAAAGTTTGAAAATGTTGCCAAAGTGTCTGTGGCCAAAGTGACCCCCAATCGGGCAAACTATATAATAATAATTGACGACTCTGAATTCTGGCGACAGTTTGATATTGGAATTACAATACTCTAGTCAGATGTTAGGCTTTAAGCGGCTTCTAGCCTTAACTAAACTACTAAACCTATACTAAGCTAAGCTTACTCAAAAGTAAACCTATTAACTTGTATCAAAACTATGATATTACGTGAATTTCCTTCTCAACTAATTTGTAGTACGGACCAGTTTACTTTGTGAAGTCTTACTGATAGCCTCGTTAGGTCCAGATGACTTTGTAATGCCGCCTGTAATTGCCAGCGTGATCTTAATATAGTATGGCAGAATGGCCACAAAGTCGATAAGGTTGGTTATGCCCTTAAGGAAGACCCCCTTGTTCGGAGAGGACCAGAACCGAAGTAAAAACTCGAGCGTGAAGAAGGAGAGGCATACGGTTTCTGTGGCA
The DNA here is from genome assembly GCA_034696285.1 of Hypogastrura burkilli. Taxonomy (NCBI): domain Eukaryota; kingdom Metazoa; phylum Arthropoda; class Collembola; order Poduromorpha; family Hypogastruridae; genus Hypogastrura; species Hypogastrura burkilli. The sequence goes on along the minus strand of JAQFZY010002974.1, from coordinate 7,848 downwards.
AAGAAGACGTCCCTAATGTCAACGACGACGGTGCTGGGCCCTTGGTCGGGATCAAAGATGCCCAGCGTCTCCACACAGGACGCGACCGTGGAAAGGGAGATGGCGATGATTGAGGCGTAGGCCATAATTCTGGCCTGTTTCGAGCTGTACTGATCCTCTAACAAGACCCATAGTTTCCGCTGGAGCAGATTCTTGGGCAACTCAACCTTCTGCTTCATCTCGAAACCCTCCATTTCTGCCAATAGTTTGCTCAGCTCATTCCCGCCCAGGTCGTAGAACTTGATTTCGTCTTCAAAGACGTGGAAGGGAATGGAAAGGGGCCGCTCCAGCCGGGCACCTTTCGTTTGGTAAAAGTATAAAACACTCTCAAAGCAGGAAGGCTGGCGGTCTAGGAAGTACTCTCCGGACTCGGGATCCCAGTACCGGATCCGCTCCTCATGGTTTCCTGTCGAGGATTCAGAACCAATGATCAGGACCAGTTACGCAGTACATTTTTTGCCGGAAATAAATATTATAGATTTTTAACAGAAAATGACTGGTTGCTCAAATCGTCACTTCTGTTAGATTGGAAGTACATCGAATGGTTATCCATAACCCCTATGTGGTTTAGCTTATTTTCCTGCTGTTAACTTGGATTGAGTTAGTTTAGGTCATATTTGGAGTGCAGAAAGCGATAATTTGTATTTCGGTAATGTCACATTTTCCTTTCGAAAAGTTATGTTTGTAATTAAAATCAATCCTTTTTGCTTTTGAACTAAAGGCATTAAACGAATACCTAATACGTAGAAACGTAGAAAGGTCAGCGACAACGTTCTTAAATCGGTTTACATTTTAACGTGAAATCTACGCAAGTTTCAAATGTATGATTTATGTTTCAAACCGGGATATACATAGACAGTAAATGTGCATTGTGTTGGGGTGCCTACATCAAGCTGAAGTAAATAAGTCTTGCGACCCTGGTAGTTGGTACACACCATAAGGCCAACTTACCGAGGAGTGTTTTAGGGAACCGTTCCAGTGTTCGAAGCTGAGTTTCAAACCGGACCCCGGAAACATTGAAAACGAGGCGCCGACAGCCCTTGTGCATGTTCAAGTAGGAGTAGTACTCCTCGCTGGCGGATCGACGTACCCGCTGCTTGTACTTCCTAGGCCTCCGCTCCGGGTCTGTGGGGGCCCCTCTCCCGTGGACCGCGTATGACCACTCTCGATACTTGTGCCATTCCCAGCGGTAGGCTGGGATGTAGAGGGCATCCACGAAGAAGGCCCAAACCCTCAGCGGAAACCCAGACCAGAAACGAATGAAGGCCCTCCGAATCCCGGCGCAGGACAGCTCCTTTACTGTCTTGTGACAGGCTCCGGGGGCTGGCCTCGACTTCGGTTTCTTTTTCCCAGCGACAGGTACTCGTTTTCGGAATTCAGGCGGGACAATGAAGCTGACTTTTGACTTTTGAACCTGGATCGGGGTCTCGGTCTCTTCTTCCTCCTCTGTCACCCCGTTAGTCTCCATTATTGTTGCCTTGCAAGACGGAATACAGCTGGCACTGCCGCGTTAAACTCTTTTGATTGATGGAGATATGAATTATGCGTGGCTTTTCTTTGGTGACCTGTCTGTCCTATTTCTTGTATTTAATGTGCTCTTGCTATTGAAGTTTATAGTCGCTATTCCATACGAACATTTCTGCCATGGCAACCGTATTCTTAATTCTTATTAGTGTAAGGTATTTCACTACCACTACATCAGTAGCGACCAACAAATTTGAAATCTGCGCTCGTCCAAGGAAGGTTATAAAGTTTCGTTTTATTCATTTTTTTGACGTCGAAATTGGAATCCAATAGTATTTTCGAATATGCCCAGCTAGTAACCATTTAACCACATAATTCCTCTTCTTCATACATTTTATGGTTGGTTATTGTGGGCCTTATTCATGGGTATGGTGAGTCACGCTGACATGCATAATTGGCTAGTTGTAGATATTGGATTGATCATTAATGACTCAACTTTCCTGAAAGTAATTTTGATGAAGCATAAGGAACAGGGAACCCAATATGGAAAAATGTCCGTTCAAAGGCTTCATTTTTTACTTACGCTTTGACTTCTCTTTATCTGGTTTTGAGGTCCGCCCGTCCACAACCTGTTCCAGCATGGAGGAAGTCTTCTTGTCATCCATTGACTGCCTGTGCTCTTTATCGGGGCCCACCATTTCCGCCTGAGACGGCTCCTTTTGGATGGAATCGAAGGAGCTATAATGGTTGTCAAGTTCCTCATCGGATGAGAGGTTGAGGAGCTCCTTTTCCCCAGGGAGGCGGAAGTTCTCGTCCTCCTCCTGCCCCTCATTGTCATCGGCTCGGCAGGTGGGCCGGAAGGGACAGGACTTGACGTATTGGCTAGGGCCAACCATCCGCTGTCGCATGTCATCCGTCTCCCGGTGGTAGAAGTAGTTGAAGTTGGCAACGATGACGGGGACGGGCAGGGACAGTGTCAGGACCCCAGTCACGGCGCACAGACTACCAACTATCTTCCCAATGAACGTCACCTAAGAGGCAAAAGCGATGATTATAGGGAAAATATGGATTTCGCCTGAAAACGATAACTTTGAAAGGAATGATTTAGTGTTTTGTGTTCCAAAACCCAAACGTTCTCTAACTTAAATTAAGTCAACCTAACCGAATTTAATTAAATCTAACCTAACATAACCAAGTTTAATTTAAAGGAAACTTAACTTTGGCAAAATTTAATTTAACGGAAATTTATCCTAACCTATGTATATTAATTTATCTTAAACCAATCCTAACGTGAATATGTATATTAATTTAACTGAAACCAATCCTAACGTGAATATGTATATTAATTTAACTGAAACCAATCCTAACTTGAATTTATTAATTTAACTGAAACCAATCCTAACCTAAATATATTAATTATACTGAAACTGAAACTTAGCCCGATCCTAGCGGATTTAAGTTTAACTCAATTATTGGCTGGCCTAATTTAATTTAACTGAAACTTATTCTAGCCTATCGAATATAGTCGCACCTAAACTAAACTAACTTAATTTGATTTAACTAAATCTGACCTAACCTAACTTAATTTGACTCAACTAAATCCGACCTAACCTAACTTAGTTTGATTTAACTAAATCTGACCTAACCCAACTTAATCTGATTTAACCGAACCCAAAGAGTTCTTAATAAAACTAGACATACGCTAATTTGAATTTTGAGACTTAGCTTTTGCATTTTCCGAAAAAAAGTCGTATTTTTCCGGCATAAAATAACTATGGTTCACTTCAGAATCTTTGAAAAGCTGGACTTCCCTTAATTTATATTAGGTTAGGCTTATTAAATATGTAATTGCGTAGCGACACGCAGGACCAACCGGGACATCAGCACCGGATCCAAGCGTCGTCATTGTGCACACGCCCCAGTAGAACGTGTATGGGATTGAAGTGTAGCGCGAGCCAGGGCCGTTCTCGGCAAAGTAGAGCGCAGATGAGAAGAGGATCACGCCAACGGCCAAAAAGAAGCAAAGCAATCCGAGTTCTTGAAGCGAAGCCCGGAGCGTTAGACCAAGAATCCGAAGGCCTTTCGAGAATCTACAATAATTCAAGCAGGAGACGGACTGCATCAAATCCATAGTCTAAAATACCGATAGTTTTAAAGGTTGAAGCGCTTAAATGCAGTGACCGCTTACCTTGAGAATTTTAGAATACGGAAGGCCCGAATGGCCTTGAGCATCCGAAATGTACTATCCAGATGAGAACCCTTATCAATCTTTATATCTGTGCAGGAATACAAATGGTAGTATATGCGCATAGTTACAAATAAATAGCAACGCTGAATATTCTGATTCTTCCGCTAATAGTCTTAATTTTTCCAGCATTACATCTTATTAACTTACAGCTAGTATTGAGCGGGGACGAAGGGACCAAGTCGCCTGAGAGTGCAATGGTAATCTGAATGTAGTATGGCAGAATTGCCACAAAGTCGATAATGTTGGTGAGGCTCCTGAGGAAGACCCCCTTGTCCGGAGAGACGACTAAGCGCACAATGAACTCGAGCGTGAAGAAAGCGAGGCAAATGGTCTCCGTGACGAAGAAGACGTCCTTCAAGTCAATTACTTGGGTGCTCGGGCCCTGGCTCGGATTAAAGTGGCCCAGCGTCTCGAGGCAGAATTCCACAGTTGAGAGTGAGATGGCCGAGATGGTGACGTATGAGAAGATCCGAGCCTGCTTCGAGCTGTCGGGATACTCAAGCAGGAGCCATACTTTCCGCTGGAACAGATTATCGGGCAAGTCCTTCGTCCGGACCAGCTCGAAGCCCTCTTCGTCCATGAGCCGGTTGATTTCCTTCCGCCCAAGCTCGTAGAACCTGACCTCGTCCTCAAAGACGTGGAGCGGGATGTCATGCGGCCGCTCGAGTCGGACCCCGTTCGTTTGGTAAAAGTGCAGAATGCTCTCAAAGCAACCAGGGTGACGGTCCAGGAAGTATTCATGGTTTTCAGGGTCCCAGTACCGGATTCGGGATTCGTGGTTCCCTGTGGAGTAATCCGAGCCTTAATTTAGCCTGGAGCTCCAGAATCCGAATCCGAATTGATAGTGCGAGAAACTTCGAAATCGGAATCTATCCTGGCAGTATCCACATTGAGATATAAGCTGATACCAGCTCAGATCAACTTGAAGAATATTGCGATATAAGAATTGGAAGCCGAGCCTATGGCATGGCGGTCAGAAAATATGAACTTGATTTTAAATTACACGCAAAAATTGTTGCATTAGGATTGTAACTCGAATCTAATTTTTGGAAAAGTATGTATTTCAATTCGCACGTGAGTTTTTGCTAGTTTTGGTAGTACATATGCATAGTTGTATTGGAAATATCGTAATTGGAGTCTAAATTTTTCGGTACCAATTACTGCTACCAAATGCGAGTCGGAATCCAACTTTTTGTTACTGGTGTGTATCGGAATATTGGAATCAGGTTCTCAATACAAAATAAAAAACCCCGATTTTGTGGGAGTAGGTTGCCAGTTGCCACTGGTTCAGTCCTTCATTCAAGACTTTTGATAAATAGCCTTTTAGTTTGTGGATACAAAAACCGAGCAAAATTAGACCAACTTTCTCAGTTGGCCTAGGATAACAAAACCTCCCCAAAAGTTTGAGCCCATAAGAACTGACTTACCTAGGAGTGTTTTAGGAAACCGGTCCAAGGTCCTTAACTGCGTTTCATACCGAACCCCTGAAACATTGAAGACGAGGCGCCGGCAGCCCTTGTGCTTCTCCACAGTGTCCTGAAAAGACTCTTGCTTCTTCTTGCCCGGGACCTTGCTCTCGGGGTCTGCCGGAACCCCTTTCCCGTGCGCACGGAGAGACCAACGTCGATACCGGTGCCATTCCCAGCGGTAGGCAGGAATGTAGAGGGCCTGGACGAAGATCCCCCAAACTGCCTCCGGGATCCCAAGCCAAAACTTAAGGAAGGCCTTTCGAATCCCGGAGAAGCTCAGCTCCCTCCTTGTGGTATGGCAGGCACGGCCCCGACTCTTGGACCCGACTCGCTCTTCCGGGGCATCTCTGCCAGCTGGATCCTTGTCACGATGGAGGATAAAGCTGGAAAGCGGTTCCGGAGCCTCTTCCTTGCTCGCTGCCTTGTTCAACGGCTTTGTCGATGGCTTGTCTGCTCTCTTACCGGCGAACTTGCCCGCGACGGCCTTAGAAGCCATCTGGTACCTCAGTTTCTCGACAGACTTACAACCGATGCTCGTATTAAAGCCCTAGTTTCCATTTTGTTCAGTATTTGTGCTATTTGTTGGTTTTCCGATTTGGCCGAAGAAGGAATAGTGCATGTTAAATAGACATAGTCATGGCAACAGTAAGTTTCCATATTTCAAGGAATGGTTTTCATACGGTTTTAATACATTTTGTGCTCAACTAAAATAGGTGAGCAGCCAATTCATAACTTAGAAAAAACATAGAAACAAATGCTACCAACGTCTTGGTTACAATGGATTGCCCATAAAAACTGTATGGACGCCAGTTATTATATCACTAAAAGTCAGAGCATCAAGTTCATCTGCTATTCAAAACACTTCCTTATTGATGTCAGGCATCGATTACTTACAGCTGTAGTCAAGTCAGTATCTACCTTACAGTGTCATTTATGTATAATGGATGACGGGTTTGGCCCAAAAAATTAAATTACTTAGGTTCAGGCCGTTTAACACTAAAATGGAAAAAAGGAGATGAAATTAGCCGTGAAATTCCAAGACGACAAGTATTACTGCAGAACTGGTTTGGCTTTCGCCTACGGCGAACCTAACTGTGATTAGGATGCGTAGCACGCCATGGGATTCCTGTGAATTTAATTTAAAACGAAACAAGGAAACTGGAATTGAAACTATAGGACAGTAATGGAGCAGAAATCAAAATAAAAAAACAACATTTCTGATTATGAATTCAGAGATTGATTGTACCGAAGATACTTACCGATTCCGCCTGCCGCATGCATAATTGGTCACAATAATTAATAATTATATAATGGAGCCAGCTATTTAATTTGTATTATTTACCCATCGTCAAATTTTAAATGCGGGATGAATATGATACTTACTTATTACTTTAAGTTACTGCGGGCTTGTAACAATTACCGACTGGGCCAATTATAGAACTTAGCACCTCCGACTGTGCGCCGAAGGTCGTTCTTATTTGACAACTGCGTCTAAATTTCCCAAGCGGATGCTATGCCTATTTATGTAAGATTAAATTAATTCACACTAAGTGTACTAAACAGTGTTGCTAAATGCTAAATATAGATAACATGTACTTGTATTTTATGTGCAAATTAAAATTTGTCCATATGTTGCATCGGTCTAACACTTAGCTTGTTTCTTGTATAGGTATGTAACCACTTGCATCATTCCAAGTTCATTGTCAAGTTTATTAAGAGGGAATATAAAAATCTGTCAAGGACTCCAAATCTTTGCCCAGCACAAACATCAGAAACTCAGGACTCAATTAACCAGGAAACTTTCGTGTAAACTGTTAATATGTGTTGTATGCAAATGGGGTGTGCGGAAATTCCTTATGCTTAACATAAGTTGGCAAAAGTTCATAATTCAGCAGATCGGCATATGAATCTGGAATTTCCTTTTCGATGCTGGACATTTTAAGGGTCTTGCGATGCTGCATATATAGTAAATATATAACAAGCACCTAGTACACTATAGATGCCAATACCGACATATTTATTAGGAGACCATTTGTCAGAATATTAAATACTTAGTTGAAGTATTTGTACAGGGTTAATATTTATAGGTTACTGAATACGAAATACCAACCTCGCCTTCTTTGCGTTTTGTGGCGGTACCTATTATTTATTTCTAAAGGGAATAAAAATAATTATTATACATTTGATACAGTTCCTTGCAGATTTTTCAGAATTATATTCCATTTAATTGTGCAATCCTGGACTCTGTGCATCAGATGCAGCAAAATTATGTCAAATAAGCTGCGCCATGGCAATATTAACGACTTCCTCTGGGTGCCATTTATATTTACACATAAGTATACACAAACCCAATGAAACTTAAGTTAAATGACTAAGCCTATTACAAATACAAAGTCGTAAATGATCACCAATGTCGGGGTTTCTTAGGAGGAGGGTTCTTCAGTTATAAAGGCTTAAAAACGGACAGAGATTAATTAATAAACAAAAATAATGATCCAATAAAGTCCAACGAATATTTTCTATCTATTATAAAATTATAACAGACTCTAGTCTGAACGCACGATTCCAGACGTATTTCTCAACCTACGCCTACCAAAAAGATCACACAAAAAGTTATGACCAATCCGG
>JAQFZY010002973.1:0-10508 GCA_034696285.1 Hypogastrura burkilli | reverse complement strand
TCCAATGCTGGATTGGTCGCAAGGAAAGTCCGGATCCGTATACTGGTTAGCTGAGCTGTACTGGGCCACGATATCCGAGTACTTGACTGGCCCGCCCGTGCTCGTTGTTAGATCGGCCAATGAGGAGCTCTCTGGGTCTCCGATCTGTAATTAAAAACTGGCGCTCTTGTGAATATTTTATTTATGAAAAAATAACTGAAGTAAATTCAGTGTGGGTAAGTATAAAGAATGCTTACGTAGTAAATTTGACGATGACCAAGAGTATAGCCCGACATTTTGAAGGTGTTTTGATCTGCGAAACGAGGTTTCCTTAGCTCCCAATTAAAATTAGGAAAATGTATGTGTGGGCCATGACGCCTGCTGCAGTATTTATACAGCCTGTATTATCTTACTAGTACTTGCCATGCATGTGCCATGCAACTTTTACGGTAATATCATGAACTGAGGTTGGCCTCAATTTTTCAGAAAACCTCAATGAAGTTCACAGTGCTCAACTCAACAGAGTTCATTCTAATTAAGGTTAATCAGTGCTCATGAGCTAATCACCTTGCACACCGTAATCTGCACTCATTTGATGACATAACTTCACGCAAAATTATCTAACCGCGTAAACCGCGTATGGATAAATAGATGCTGGCCAAGAAAACCATATCGCTGAAGCAAACCATGTTAAATTTTTTTTTAACCAGCAACTTCTAATTTATTTATATAAATGGAGTTTTCCGTATCCAAAGTTTGCGTATTTGAAATTATTATTAATGCATGCCTTAAATTAACTCGGTACTAAGGCTGACAGTATCTACTACTACTTCATTTAATACTATCGGCATTCCTTATGGAATCAAAGTCCAAGACTAATCAATCCTTAACAAGAATATATGCGGTTTGCCGTAAGCTTAGTTCCGGGAGGTTTACCGCTTCAATAAATGTGGTGTTGGATCTTGGATCATTTGATAATTCAAGATAATAAACACTTTATGACGTAGGTCACATTGACGTGGTATAGAATGCATTTCAGTAATAATCGGGGTTAACTAAGATACATTGATGTGGTCTTACAAGAACTATCATATTATATGGTTGATTTTTTGATCATAGTAAATAGAATCATAGTAAATACATACGTAAATGGCTATGGCTTAGATAACGCCTCCAGCTCCAACCGGATTTCCAAAAATGGAAATACGTGAATAATTTAAGTGTTAGGGAACCGGAAGGCCTAACGGGTAAATTAGACACCCGAATATGAATATTTAAGTAGCAACAACTTATACAAAAATATTTAATTTAGGAAGTGGGTATGGTAGTAGTTTGGGTTCTTCCTGGTGATCTCGATCCTGCTCAAACGCCAATCGTTTGCTTGAGCCAGTCCTGATACTGTGACACCTTGACGTAGACTCCCGGCACCTATAATTACGACATTAATTAGGATTACTTACACTAACTCGAAGCCTGCCATTTAAATTATCACCAATTAATTCGAAATCTCTCACCAGCTATAAGCAAATTTCCTCACCAATTACAGGAAATTATTTAACAATCGGTTGAAATTTATTTTTAACAAAATGTTATTTATACTACAATAATGAGCGCAATTGAAGCTCTATTAATTGAATTATTTCGAAACTTTGGTGAGGAAATCTGCTCTAATTGGTGAGAGATTTCGAATTAATTGGTGATAATTTGAATATTTCTCCATTTTAACCTTATGCCAACTTACGTCATACTGCCCGCAGCCAACGCCCCAGCTCACAAGTCCAGCCAGCTGCCAGGTCCCATGCACGTTGCATACAAGAGGCCCGCCGCCGTCCCCCTTACAGGCGTCCTTCCCTTCCTCCCCGCCTGCGCAGATGAAGCCGGGATGGAGCACAAAGTCCGGGCCCAGGCGCGTCCGCTTCAGCTTCTGCTCACATTCATTATGGCGGAGGACCGGGAGCTCGACTTCCTTCAGGACGTTCTGATACTTCCCTCCAAAGGCGTCCTTGCCCCAGCCCGTCACGAAGCACCGCTGGCCCCCGAACTCGTAGTTGGCGGGTGGGATGCAGATGGGGCTGATGTGGGGGCTAGAAAGAAGCATTCAAGTTTAAGAATTATTCATGTCCAGAATACAGATTTCAGCACAGAAAAAAATATGGAAATGGGTCAATATAGATGTTGGACACCAATTCTTTAGTTGCTGTATATAAAATTCATACCAGATTAATTTTAGATACTTCACCTTATCATTTTTCTTTGACCTTGGCGGAAATACAGATTTATATCTATTTTGGACTGAAATGTATATTTTTTGGGCAACATTAATCACAAGGCTATTTACGGCATTGGATCGCACGTACAACAAGTCCTGAGCATATTGCAAATTAAACCTCTCCTTACTTTTGCCTAAAGTCCACGAATCCCTCCAAGCGCAAAACGGCAAGATCATTGAATAGGTTCCCAGCATAGAACTGCGGATGGACTGCGAGTCCCGCCACGTCCCGCTCCAAATGCGGGTAAAACTCAGTCTCATGGTTCACGTCCCACTCCCCAAGCCGAACCCGGAGGTCACCTGGCTGGAGCCCTTTGATGCAATGGGCAGCCGTAAGAATATGTCGCTCATCTATCAGGCTCCCACCGCAGACGTAGACGTTGTCATAGCCGTCCTTCTTCAGGATCGCCACTTGCCATGGATACTCACCTACGCAAGAAACACAAAACTTAAGAATGCCTCTAATATGGATGAAGGGAACTGCGATTTCGTAGTGTGCATAAGCGAAACAAGTTGTTTCGCGGTGAGCGCAGGTGTTTCGCTCATTTTTCCTCCATGGAAGATATATATCATATCAATTATATTTTAAGCACACTTGTCCTAATGCCTATTTTAAGGCGTACCATAGTCCGTGTCACCGTCCGTGAACGACGCAGCTCCTGCCCCAACAACGCGTCCCGTAATCCCGCGAGCGTTCCGCTTCCCACACTGTCCAATCCCTTGTGAGAACCCAACATTGTTGCTAAGCTGATTCAGGGAGCTGGGTTGGACTTGAGGATAGATTTGTTGTTGTTGCTGCTGTTGTTGTTGTCCAAGGTTGTTGCTCTGCAAGTAGTTTTGGAGCCCAATGTTGTTGAAGTTCCCACCGTTGTTGAGGTTAGCTCCGTTGTTGAAGCTGTTCCCACTGTTTTGGAGCTGTGTGGCTGGATAGCTGGTTTGGGGCTTGAGGGGACGGACAGGGTTCCGACAACAGACGTAGCCGGACGGACACGAGCCACCCAAGTTCAGTTGGCGCTGTTAATATTACATTTAATTAATTCATTGGCACCCTACACATAAATTTAGGCTTTTAGCGTACAAGCATTGGTACAAACTAGATAGTATCTAGGCAGACGCACAAATATGCTATAAATATTTAGCAGACATTTAGTAAAACACGTCAATTGTCTCGATTTTGTCAAGTATTTTTGGATTCGTCAACTACCGCCGTGCTATCGTATATCCACGGTGTGTCAGTACTGTAGGTAGAGTCCAGGAGAGGTCGAGCTTGAGACAAGAAAAATAATCAGAATTAGTTAGCTCAACATTTCAGATATGTGCAGTATATTTAGCTGGGTTAGGACCAATTCAAATTGGCTGTATGAGAACTGTACGCAGTTTGAAAATTTTCCGCGCCAAAAAATCATAGGAGATTTTGGTAACACACTAACCGGTCCAGGATTATTCAACGTAAATATACACGAGTCGCTATAAGCGTTAGTACCTATAAATTACTTGACCATTTTCAACCCCATGGCAACCAATACGGATTATGGAATAAATCTACAATACGTACCTGACCCTGCTGCAGAGTCTGACTAAGGATCCGGGCAAGATTATCCTCGGCTCCTCTCCGCCCATTTGCTGACCGCCTGACCCGACCTGAGCCCTCGTCCGGGAACGAAATTTTACTCTTCGGTTTCCTTCCTAGATTTTGATCCGGGAACTGGATCGGAGCCGAGCCGGCCGACGACTCTCCAGCATTGACCGGGAGCCGAGTCTCCACATTACTCGTCGGCAGGACCCGCTTGCCCAAAGGGCTCGACTCCCTCGGCTGGACCTGATCCGGGAAAAGGGTCCGACCCCTTCGTACTTCATTGTCCCCATTCTGCCTGAACTCCCCGCCTTGGAGCTCATCATATTCCGCCTGCGTGATTTCCCCGTCGGCCAGTAGCTCCTTAATCAGGGTGGCATCGTCGGGCAGGCCGCCACTGGGACTCCCTTTAGCGGGCTCGCCGTCCCCGAAATTGCTCGTTCCAGAACTGCCAAAATTCGATGGGCGGGTACCCTCGAAGTCGAAATTAGAGCTGCCCGAACTCCCAAAATTAGAGCTACCACTTCCGCCGAAATTCGAGTTCCCGGAGCTGACGAAAGCGGAGGTCCCTATAGGGCTGCCAAAATAGCCCGATTGAGTGTCTTGCAATCTTGTGGATCCACCGTCACTGAAATCCAATGATTTGACTGGAGAGGCGTAGGAGGGATTCGGAGCATATTCGGATCCAAGGTTCTCTGTGTAACTTGGTGTGTACTGTTTATAGGCAGAGGCTCCTGCGCTGGACCCGGAAAATCCAGACGTACCCCCATAACCTGTGCTCGTTCCAGTGTAAACTGGACTTCCGTACCCCTTGCTACCCCCGTACCCATACCCCGTCGAGGCCCTGTAATCAGTGTAGAGACTAGGGGTCCAGCCTTTACTGTAGCCCGTGCTGATAGGATAAGATGGAGTCTCATAGTAGGTTGGAACGGGCTGGGCATGGACGTGATGATGATGGTGGAGGTGCGGGGGAGGCGGGAGGGGTCGAGGGTAGTAGAACACGGGCGGGTACTGGGGGTAGTGGGGGTAGACTGGGAACTGGGGGAGATGTGGGACTAGGGGTGGATGGGCAGGAGGCCAGCCGTAGCCCTTCCCGCCCTTGAAGGCCTGATGAAGAGCGTAGAACTTGGTGGCCTTGGCAGCCTTCTTATGATGAATGATCCCTTTGATCCCGTCCAGGATCCCGTGGGTTGGCGTGACGTGGAAGTTGACGAGCGGCTTGATGAGCTTCGTCTTGTCCTTGTCCTTTCCCACTTGGAGGGAGAAGAGGGGGTTGATGGAGATGGGCCCTAGGGGGATCCCGCCACCCCCGTACGGGTTCACGATTGGGTCGTTTCCAACAGGGTTTAGGGGGTAGCCGCCGCCGGCCTGGGGGTAGCCGCCTGGGAGGCCGAAGGAGACGCCAAAGGTGGGTTCGAATCCGATCAGTCTTCCTAGGAGGCGCTGTGTTGGAAAAGCCAATATATTAATTTTTGGGTACAAAAGATATCTTTTAGCAGCCAATAAAATATTATGTCGAAATATTTGCGCGCTCTTTTCAAGAAATATATATTGGGACTTTGGCCAATATTCAATACTATACATAGTGATAATATACATAAAAGATGGGTGCGGTGCGAACTTACAAGTTTAGTTCCTTCGAGTCTCACGAGCTGGGTTGGGTCCTCGCCAAATTCGTAGCCCGCAAATCTGGTCAGGTTCTGAAAGGTCTGATCCCGCAGAAGTGAGCCCAGGAACCGGCCTTCCCCCTCCACCTTTTGTGCCTGTACAGTGCAAGATGGGTTTCGATGGTGCGTCGGAAGGGTTTTGGTCAAAATTTGAAGATTTTCCAGAGGTTCAAACGAATCCAAAATCCATGACAAAATCAAGACAGCAGGGCGCCACCACACAGACACAGCATTCAGTCAACATACATACAAGGAGGTTCGTAAGTGTTAGCAGAATCATACACACGCAGACATACAGAGAGACACAAACGACATTTCCAATTGTAGGAATATTTCAAGGCAGGCGCTACTACGTAAAGTGCAACAGTGTTCACATTCGCATATACATAGTACGTTCAGTGTTATTTGTAAGTCATCTTCTTAAATTAAGAACGGTGACACTTTACATGGTGGCAGCAAATCGGAATATTTGAATGAATAAAAAAAAACTTACGGACTCAGCCACTACAGTAGCTTCCCTTTTCCTGCGGCTGACATGCGTAGAATTATTGGCGCTATGCTCTACTTCGAGTGCCTCACTCCCGGACCCGCGCAGAGCGTCCGTGTAATTGGATTCCGTGGCCGTTCCCTTGCTCCGCGGGTCAATGTTGTAGCCAACGAGCCCAGAGTTGGGTGTGCCTTGGCTCGACATTTCCCGCCCACTGCTGCCCTGGCTCTGGACAATGTCATAGGAGGCGCATTGGTTGATTCGGACGCATGTGCAGTCATCCCCGAGCTCCCGCCGGTAGTTGCTCGGCCTATAGTCGCTCGTTTTAGAGCTGGCAAAGGTCCCAAGGTTGGTCCCGCCGGGTGTGGCTACGGCGATGGCAGGCTTCTGGGCAGATCCATATTCGTCATAGCCGCTAGCATAGCCGCCGCCGCCGCCTCCGCCAAGTACGCCGCCACCAAGTACGCCGCTTGAGCCGATCACACCGTATGTTCCATGGCCTGCAAGGAGCATTGTTTTTCAAGCAAATGAAAGGCAGAGCCTGCACAGTATATTGTCTAATATTGTTTAAGTTTAAATTATCAAACTTTTTACGTACGGTTTCTCATTAAAAATAAATCTTTGTAAATATTACGTTATCTTAGGGTAGGTTGGAATAGCCTCGGGTATGTTAGCTTAAGTTAGCATAGCTATGGTATAGGTTTTCCGGACAACTTTTGTTAGGTTTCAAAAGCATGAGTTCGGTTAGATTTGCGCAGCTTTGGTTTGGTTAGGTTAGGTTTGCCTTATTTCGGGCTGGTTTGGTTTGGGTAGGTTTGGTTAAGCTAGGTTAAGTTTACATTTATTGGGCTTAGTTAGGTTAGGATTGCTTGAATTCATTTACTACGATACTGTAGGTTTCCATAGTTTCGGTTAGGGTACGGTTCTGCAGCTTCGGTTAAATTAGGCTTCCGCAGGTTTGGTTATGGTAGGTTTAAATAGCTTCGCTTAAGTTAGATCTTAAAGTAAAAACTCGAAAAATGTCCGTTTAAAATATTCTACTAAATTTTTGTCTTTCCGGTAATTTTGGACCTAAAAATACCGTATTTGATAGTTTTAAGTAATCAATAGCCTTTTTTAATTTTTGTAGAACCAATAACAGCAGATATATGAACTCCATCTTTTTAGCTCTTACCTCCAGAACCCGGCGTATGATGAATATGATGATGAACGTGTTCCACAACTTTCCCGCCGCCGCCGAGTCCAAATCCGCCGCCAATGGGCCCTGGCGGGAAATAAGGCTTCCCACTCCCGTAGCCAACCCCGGGTCCCAGCCCGCCCCCACTAAAGGGCTTGTAGGGCGGTGCTATTGGGATTGGCTTGTACGGGGGCGGCGGCCCGTATATTTGTTTCCCGACCTTTCCAGGGAACCCGCCGCCGCCGCCACCAAAGGCTGGCCCCGGCCCAAATCCGCCTGAAAGTTGTTTTGAAGGTGGAAAATGACTGAGGCTGAGACCGGATTTGAAGGGTTCTAAGGGTATGGCTGAGATTGGGGGACCAACGGGTTTGATTGCTACAGGTTGGACAAGGGTTACGTCATTGAGCCCAATACCTCCCCCATAGCCACCTCCAAGACCGCCGCCGTGACCGCCGCCAAAACCGCCGCCGCCACCGAATCCACCACCACCGCCTCCGTACGGCGGCCCAAACCCGTAGTCGTGCTTGCTGGAAATCTCGTCTGCGGCGGCACACTGTTGTAAAGGACTCAATATTAGTGCTGCCAATAAGGCTTAAGTCTAAATTGTACAATGATAATTTTTTTGCAAATGCGGTTTAGGTAATTTTAAGAAGGTTTTGTGAGGATCAAAGTCGAATAATATTATATTTGACTAAAATTCGCTTCTTGTTGTGACCATTTTTTAATGACTCTGAATACTGCGCAAAATGTGTACGTTTTCGCGGAAAACTTAATAATGAAAATTTATAAATGATAACGAAAAAATAGAACTCGGATCTATAAACCAGCTTGAAAAAATACAGTTTTAAATGCAAGTTTTACCACTTGTTCCCCTATATTATTGGGTAGAGCTCGCGTGGAGGTCCCTGAAAACTCAGGGTAGTGATATACAGAGGGTCAAAGGTCAACAAACTTTTCTCTTAAACCCATGCAAGTGATATATCGAAATATAAGTTATTTGATGTAGATTGCAAAAATATATAATACTTGATCTCTGTTGCAAACTTTTCGGCGCTAGAGGTCACGAAGCGCATTTCGTGGAATTGCTTCAATTGTTTGACCTCTAGGTCACGTGTTGTATATTTCTGGTTCCTACAGAAAATCACTTTACTTTTGTTGTCCCATGTGTACGGGCTCGAGAGAAAAATCCTTTGACCTTTGGTCCGTCATGACCAAGCCCGTATTTAGAGTTGGATTTCAAGCGGGTGCTAAAAAATTGAGAGTTTAAATTTCGCCGGGGGCGGATAAATTTTTTCGAGAAATGCATCTCAAAAGTGTCGTTTTTGACCCGTTTTTGGTCGAATTGACGAAAAATACATATTTCTGGGACCTAAAATGTCCTATGGTGTTTTGGACATTACAGATTGTAGTGGCCAATGGAAAGACCCTTACCGGCATAAGTCCGAGGTCACAGAGCTTGTCCCTAATGTATCCCCGAGCCTGGGCCTCGTTCCCCGAAGCAATCTGTTCCTTAATCCTTGGGTCCGACGTGACCTGGCTCAGCTCCTCCGTCCCTTCCCCCACATCAAAGCTCCGGCCCGACTTGGCTGCCGCCAGGATAATGTCAATGGCCGTCTTCTCGTCAATGTCATCAAGGGCCTCGGAGGAGGAGGCCGTCTGGACATTTGAAGGCTGGGGGGACTCCTCCTCTTCAGGGAACTTGACTGAGGAGCTGGCTGCCTTGTATTCAGTAGGGAAGAAGTCACTTCCGTCCGCCACGTAGGGGTCATCCTCTTGGGACGAGGCTGACGTGGACACGTTGACGGATTGGGATCCGACCAGAGTCCCTAATAGGACCACCACGGCAATCCGTAGCAGGACTCCCATCGGTCCTCCGGAGTTCCGGTCTGAAATCAAGAGGAGAGTTTTTAAAGGAGGAATATTTGAACGATCATCAATTAATCCTAAATCTCTTACCAATTAGAGCAGATTTCCTCACCAAGGTTTTGAAATGTTTCAAATAAGGCAGTTTTAATTCCGTTAATTATTGTAAAATAAATGTGTTTTGATCATAAGTTTCAAATGATTTTTGAGTAATTTTCTGTAATTGGTGAGGGAATTTGATTTAATTGGTAAGAGCTTTCGAATTATTTTGGTCCCATCTGTTCTCCGGAGTTCCTGTCTGAAATCAACATGGGCTAATAAGGCTGATTGAGGAATATTTAAACGATCACCAATTAATTCTAAATCTTAGAGCAGATTTCCTCACCAAGGTTTTGAAATGTTTCAAATAAGACTGATTTAATTCCGTTAATTATTGTAAAATAAAAGTATTTTGATCATAAGTTTCAAATGATTGTTGAGTAATTTTCTGTAATTCGTGAGGAAATATTTAATTGGCAAGAGCTTTCGAATTAGTTGGTGATCGTTTAAATGGCATAAAATAAATTTTAAATAGTTAATACGGCTTGTAGGGTTTGAGCGGGATTAAATCATACCCATTAATGTTAGTCACTGGCTCTCTTAGTTAGGCACTAGTCCACTGTCTGCTACACTTATTCTAGTATAAAGATTGGCCATAAGAGGCATGGGGCTTTCCATCTAACCCACTCCTAACACTTTCCTATTGAACAGGCCGGTAAATGCCTAATGTTATTTGGAACGCTTCAAAGTCAAAACCTCTTTCGTCGAAAACGAGCTTAATGTTGATTCATTTTATTTATAATAATATATTGTATTTGTCAGTTGAATTATTTAGATTCATCTGGTTTATTTCGTGACATGACAATGTGGTCGGGATAATCCCAGATGAGCTTCCGGGGTCAAAGGAAATTCGCGGTGGGTCAGACCGTCTGGTCACATTTCCTATGCCAGTCTGATCAATTTGTTATGCCACATGACATGGTCGATTCGGATTGACCCCGGGTGTCCTTTGGGGGTCACAGGTGGGTCAAACCACTTGTCACTCGTATATTTGGGATTCTGAGGTGCAGACGAAAATTTTAAAGTGCCGCATGCCGCATTTCAGAGAAAAAGTGTAAAATTTCCCTTACCACATTTGACCTCCCGTTTAAGGGTCAAGGAATCCACTGCCAGAGTTGGACATTGGATTTTCTTTAATCTACCCAAAAATTAGAGTATAAAGCCGTTGACCGCATGGTCGCACGCTGTTTCGTGTCAATTTAAAATTCCCCTGTTATACCTATAGAGATACTGAGTTTTGGACTAAGTCCATATAACAATATATAGCTAACTATTAATCCAAGAAAACGGCTAGGCAGGTACCTCTTACCTCTACACGCACAGAAAAAGAAAATACAGATCTAGGCTAAACACTTCCTTTTACAATCAAAATGAAAAGTTTGGAACAATTGAAA